>WODD01000007.1:33705-61239 GCA_019775935.1 Neoascochyta sp. HWLR27 | reverse complement strand
TGCCCCCCCCCCCCCCCCCCCAACTCCTTGTCGACGTGAGCCTGCATCCCCGTCCGCCGCCCGCCTGCATGCCACTAACCCCAATCTCTGCCAGCCCTTCGCTCCGTTACACGGTGCTTGCATACTCGGCCGCCAAGCCATCACGTCGTCTTCCAGTGACGTGGACGCCAACGAATAACTGAGTAAAGCGCCAGCGCACACGCTCGCTCCCCGACCCTCGCCACCCCTGCAGCCAGCCGATTAAACATGTCTTCCACCCCCCCAAAGAAGGACGGCGTGGAACCACCTCAGTCGCCTGACGACGAGCATCCCATGGACAGGAACGCTGAGGAGACACAAGCGCAAGGACTCGGGTACGAGTTTGAAGTCAAGGAACAGGACCGATGGCTTCCAATCGCAAATGGTGCGTTGCCCTCCCCCAGCTTCCTCTGTCGTTTTGATTTGCGCGTCGTTTCGTTCCCATCTGCACGTCGACGGATTGCTCTCAACCGCCGTCCCTGGATGCCTACACACCCTCCAATCGCGCGCTTGAGCCGTCTCCGTGTCGAATCACAAGCCGTCTCCAACGCGAGCCACTCAACATCTCCGTGTGCCTGGAAAACGGCCGACCTGCAGCCGCCATCATGTCGTCCTCTTCTCCACATTCCTCCATTTCGCCGCCACACTCGGCCCCCAAGACCACCTCCAACGGTTCTGCATCAGACGCTAACATTCGTAACTTTGCTCCAGTCGCCCGCATCATGAAAACCGCCCTGCCCGAGAACGCCAAAATCGCAAAAGAAGCAAAGGAATGCATGCAGGAGTGCGTGAGCGAGTTCATCTCCTTCATCACCAGCGAGGGTCAGTCTCCCCCCATCTGATTGCGAAACAGCCGCTGACGTCTTGTACAGCCTCGGAGAAATGCCAGCAAGAGAAGCGCAAGACGGTCAACGGCGAGGACATTCTCTTCGCCATGACGTCTCTGGGCTTCGAAAACTACTCGGAAGCTCTCAAAATCTACCTGTCTCGTTATCGCGAGGTAAGCTACACACTCCCCCCGTCTCGTCACTGTTCCTCTCCTTTGTTGCCGTCACATTCGCAAAGACGTTTATCTGAACTATGATATTGATTGGTGGTTCGAGACCCTCCTCGCAAGTCAGAACAAGCCATCTGGCCAGCCGCAATTCGGTTCTTCCGCCAGCGGGTCCAACCCAGGCGGCCCAGAGGGTGCCCAACAACATGTACTGAGCGGCGACGCCGACATGGCCGAAGACGGCACGACAGCATTCGGATACAGCGTCCACAACGGGAACGGCTCTGCCGACTTCTAATCGCCGACTCGCGCCCGGGACTTCAAGAAGAGGCACTGAGATTGATTCAACTTTCAACACCGGCCTTCTTGCGTCATCTCGGTTTGGGTAAGAGGAGGAACTTGCAATTTACAGGGAAATCTAAGGGGTCATGGCCTAGGTTCAGATTGTGCAGGGATTTGCGTTTGGTCAGCTGGGGTGAGGAGGTTTCTGTCGGAAACACGAGGATCGGATATCGTGGATGGGCACTTGTTTCGCAGACATCGTTCTGCACAGCCGGGCAGCGAGTCGACGGACGACGGTGGTTGCTCTGGATAGGTACACATTCGCTTTTTCGAGTTGCTACTACGGGATTAGAGACTTTGATTGCTCGCGCAAGCTTGACCGTGTGGCCATGTCTGACTTGAAGGTGACGGCTAACGCTACGGATCCAGCATAGTGATAGTTGCGTCAAGGCGCGTGAGACGGCGCACAGCGAGCTGCTACTGCTACGAGTAGGCTTGTTACGAGTAAGCCTGCTCCGAGACAGACGCAGCCCGCCTCCTCGCCAGCAGTTCAGCTAGGGGAATCTCGTCGTCCTGCTCGTCGTAAAACTCGACGTCCTCATCGACGCCAAAGTCCTGCAGCCGCTCTCCCTCCGAGTTGCGCCAGCCCTCCTCGCCGTCGCCGTCGCCGTCACCGTACTTTCTCGCCTCGTCCTCGGCCTCCTCACTCGCGTCGTCGCCGAACTCGAACGCGTCCTCGTCCAGCTCCACGTCGCCGTCCCGCGCGTTCCCTGCAAGCCACCCCTGGATCTGGCCCCCCTTTTCTTGCGCCGCACGCTGCTCCATCCGCTGGATGAACGGCTGCCGCCGGCGCACTTGGTCTTCGGCCTGGCGCGCGCGGAATGCTTCGAGTGTCGCTGCTGCCGATAGCGTCGAGTCCTGGTACGTGAAGGCGCCTGCGTTCTCGGCGGTGCCGGCGCGCCGGCGGTACGAGCGGTCTGGGTCCGGCGGCGGCCAGGTGGCGGAGGCGTCTTCGAAGCCGTTTACCGGGTACGCGAAGCCTGCGGTGAGGGAGGGCGTGGGCGCGAGCGGGTTGAGCCACGAGAGGGGGTTCGCGGAGCCCATACCCTGGGCGATGTTGGGCCAGATGCCGATGTCGTAGGGGAACTCTTGCTTCTTGATGCGCATCTGCGTGCCGTCTGGGCCCTCGAGGTAGCCGCCGAAGTGGCGGGCGCGGCGGATGAGCGTCTTGTGGCGCTCGATTTCCCAGCCTTCGATGGTCGTTGTGTTGACGGCTAGGCTCCACAGGTTGCGGAGCAGCAGGATCCCCAGGCAGAAGAGCGTGATAGTATTAGTTAGCAGGATGGCGAAGAGAAGGCCGAGCTGGAACATAGTAGGGCCTAGGTACGCTGGCAGCTCGCGGCTGTTCCAGAGGTGGGCGAGGCGCGTGAAGAGGAAGGTCTGGAGGAGGCACAGGGCCATGGTCGTGTAGAAGAGGAAACGCAGGAAGTGCGGGAAGGTCGTGTGCGAGACGCAGTTTGCGGTCCAGGGGCAGTGGTGGTCCATTTTGGGGACGCATCTGGGCGTATGTTAGTGGGGGTTGAATGACGGGAGGAGAGGAAACATTGAGTTGGATCAACATCTGCTGCATCCTACATACCTCTTGCACTGTTTACAATGATGGGCCCTGGGCGGCTTCGCAGCCTCGCATCTACGGCACCACTTCCTGCTCTTAGCTACGCCCTCGTCTCCCGCCGCCCCTTTCTCAACTCTCCCCTCTTTCTCCTGCGCAGCAGCCTCGACCCAGTCCCGCGGGATCCGCCCGGGATCCACAAACACCGTCTTGGTGTACGTGATGAAGATGAGCACCAGCAGCACATTGGACACGATGAGCTCGTTCTTGCTCAGCGGCCCAGGCTCCAAACGCATCAACAGCCATTGCGACGGGTACCCGAGGAACACTATCAGCCCGTACACAAACGGCACAGCGAGTTGGGACAGTTCCATTTTGCAGCGCGGGTTTGTCGGGCGGGTGCGCGGAGGCGACCGAGAAGAGCACGTCGGGTGGGCTGTTGCGTGCGTGCACGCACGCATCACGTGATGGAATACTGGGTAACGTACGTACGTCCTCCTTCAACGACAGATGCTCGCCATCCATGTATTGAACGATCAACCAGTGAGCGCGTTGCTTTTGACTACGCTTCCAATTGACCAACACCCGCGCTGGTTCAAGCTGCTGCCATGGGGCTCTCGGCCGCGCCGTTTTACGCCCTCATCCCGGCGTTCGTGCTGCTGCATCTCGCCGTCGCGCCGTACACAAAGGTCGAGGAGTCATTCAATCTGCAGGCTATACATGACATCTTGATACATGGCATTCCATCGGAAAACGCAGATCAGTTCTTCGCGGCAAACTACGACCATGTTTCGTTCCCTGGGAGTGTGCCGAGGACGTTCGCAGGCGCCCTGGTGCTGAGCGGGCTGTCGCGGCCGTGGGTTATGTTGGTGGGTTCTACGGCGCAGTTGCAGGTGCTGGGTAGGCTTGGAATGGCATGTGTATTTGAGGTTTGCTCGGCTGATTGTTGTCTAGTGAGAGGTGTGCTCGGCTTGTGCAATGCATTCGCGCTCGTAGCATTTGGAAGGAGCGTGCAGAGGGCTTTTGGAATGAACGCAGGCATCTGGTATGCCCTGTTCCAAGCAAGCCAGTTTCATGTCATCTACTACGCTTCGAGGACGTTGCCGAACATGTTTGCGTTTGTCTTTAGTAGGTCGCGGATATCTAGTGTAGCAGCACCACATGCTGACCACGCACAGGCAACCTCGCGCTGAGAAGCTTGCTCAATGCGCACGCCCTTCCCTGGAGCCAGGAAGACATTTCGAGGAGCTACCGCCTTAGCCTTTATCTGCTCACCATCGCTGGTATCGTATTCCGCTCGGAGCTAGCTATCCTGGTTGGTACCATCACACTCTACCTGTTCCTCACCCGACGACTGTCCATCGTCGGTGTGATTATACCAGCTGGGATTGGAGGCCTTGTAATAGGACTGCTCTGCACAGTACCGCTTGACTCGTTTTTCTGGCAGTCCTTTCCGCTGTGGCCCGAATGGATCGCCTTTTACTACAACACTATCCAAGGCCATTCTGCTGACTGGGGCGTCTCGCCGTGGTACTTCTACCTGGTCAACGCACTACCACGACTGCTCCTCAACCCAGCAACATACCTTCTGTGCATACCAGTTGCAGTATTGAACGCCTCGACTCGTAAACAAAGTCTAGATCTCTTGGTTCCTCTACTCAGCTTCGTGGGACTGTACAGCTTCCTGCCACACAAAGAATGGCGTTTCATCATCTACACCATTCCAGGTCTGACTGGTGTTGCAGCAGCTGGAGCGTCTTGGATATGGACGCGAAGGGCAAAGTCGGTCGTCTATGCCGTCTTGAGTTTAATTCTTACAGCGTCTGTTCTGGTGTCCTTCGCCACATCGACTGCACTCCTCGCCATATCCAGCCTGAACTATCCCGGTGGGGCAGCGCTCAATGTCCTTCACACAGACATCGACCATCCCGCGAAGCCGCACTTCAATGTCTACTTCGACAATCTGGCATGCCAAACAGGCGTCACCCGGTTCCTAGAAAGCCACAGCGAGCCACAGACAGTGTTCGACGTTTTGGAGGCGCAAGACGCGCTCGAAAAGAGGACATGGACATATGACAAGACAGAGGATCCTACAGCACTACTTGACCCCATGTTCTGGACCAAGTTTGACTACGTCTTGGCTGAGCGACCAGAGAAGGTGATTGGAAGCTGGGCCGTCGTGCATGTTGAATATGGATTCGGCGGGATCAGGATCCTCAAGCCTGGCGAGAAGAAGGAGCAGCTGGTTGGGGTGACGGATGGGGCCACGCGTGCTGTTCACATCCAAGAAGACTGGACCTCGAAGGTTGCAAGTGTTTGGAGAGAGGCAGAGGGGTTGTTACGGGATCGGGTTTTGAGAGGGTATTGGGTTGAGGTGCGCATGGAACCTAAGATCAGGATTTTGCAGAATCAAGCAAAGTAAAAGTATGGAGGACATGGGGATCTGAATGGCATATCCAGCATATTCGATGCTTGATGCTTGATGTTGAGTAGTGATGTCCCTTGCACGTTACCCCGCCATGCTTCTGGGATGCCCCACCATGGCGCTTTCTCGCGTCAACTCCGACCTCTGCCTACGCAACACCCCCACTACTTACCACCACCCGCCTCTTCACGCACCACATCTCTACACAATGGCCACCGAAGCAGCCCCCCTCAACATCACCTACTGCGGAGGTAAAGCGTCCCCTTGATCCGCGACGTACGACCCCCAGCTAACACGCAAACAGTATGCAGTCTGCCACCAGAAGTAGGTAGGACACCAGCACGCGACTCGCGCGACCCCAGAGCTGACGAGCCCCTCAATAGTACTGCGAGTTCGGAGGCACAACAAAGAAGTGTGAAGAGTGGCTGCACAGCGCGCACCCCGACATGCACAGCAAGCTCTACTCCCAGGGTACGGACACCCCCTTCACACCGCCCACACACGCACCCCTCGCGGACGTAAAGCCCACGCGCTAACACACCCCTAGAAGCCCTCGAACAAAACATGTCCTCTCTATCCGTAGAAGCGCAGAAGCGCGCGGAGAAAGACTCGCAAAAGAAAGCCGCAAAGGCCGCAACGGCGGAAGCGCGGGCGGCTGAGACGCGCGCGTCGTCCAAGATCCTCATCAAGCGCATCGAGCGCAACAAGCGCAAGTACGTGACGGCGGTGCAGGGCCTGGAGGCGTTCGGGCTGGACATCAAGAAGGTGGCCAAAGACTTTGGCAAGAAGTTCGCCACGGGGAGCAGCGTTACCAAGCTGCCTGGCGGCGGCGAGGAGATTACCGTCCAGGGTGACTTGAGCGACGATATCTTTGACTTCTTGACTGAGAACTACAAGAGTGTGCCTGAGGACAATGTCGAGTTGATTGAGGATAAGAAGAAGAAGAAGGATCAGCAGGTTGCTGTTTGAGTTTGAGGAGAGGTGGGATGCATGGCTTTGGAGGGAGGGAGTGGATACGGTGGGGATGAGATCCTGGCACTGGCTTTCAGGTCACATTGGTAAAGGGAGGGCGTAGCATCTTAGCGTGCAAGCGTGGATGGTTGATTGACTGAGAGAGGGAGGGCTTGCGTTACCTCGTTTTTGGCGCGGTCGACGAGAACCTCAAATCACAATACGAACATCAAAGTAACATCCAGCCAGCCAGCTGCATTGCATGGGATCCCGAGTACCCATCACACCGCGACCCAGCGCCCAAACTCATTTCACCGCAACAACAGCTACCTAGATGCCCGACATAACCACGCCACAGCACCATGAAGAACCCAAGATCACAAATCAACCATGAACCTACCCCGAGAGTATGCTTGAGTGAGTGACTGTTCAATCGACGAATCCGCCACGAATCCCAGATAGCCAAATCTTTCCTCTCCCCGCTGCTGCACAACATATTCACATACGATCCCCACACCCAACCGACCAACCAACCGGACACTTAGCACCCCCGCGTAACGAACGGATCGATGGTCTACATTGCTGAGTCGAAGCATGCAGTCCCGACAAGCGGCACATTTCCCTTTTGCTAGCTACCACCTGCAACCCTCCCCTCCCCCAGCCTAGGCCCGCGAGATGTTACATGCGAGTGAGCGAGCGGGAGAGCGTGGCCGTGCCAAAAAAAAAAAGAAGAACAACGGCAAGTACGGAGCCTTCTTTATGTCTGAAAGATGCTTGACTTGACAAGGGCAAAAAACGTAAAGAAGAAAAAAAACATACAACAGCGGGTATTCGCCAGTGGTCACCCACCTGACTACTAATCCGCCGGTACACTGCTTAAGTACAGCTGAGCGAACGGGAAGCTCTGTTCTCAGTGTCCTATGGTCGTATGTGAAGGGTTGTTGGGATTGGGTGGGTGATAACTATGGTTGTTGTGGTTGGGTTGGGTTGGGCTGGGGAGGAGAGGAGAGAGGTGGGCGAGTGATGGATTGGGGAGTAAGACTAACCCTCGCTGTCAGCCCGGCGAGAGGCGACCTTGACGCCGAGAGTAGTGGAGAACATCCGGTGATGGAAGGACATAAAGTACCGCCCACAGTGAGTGCTACACGGCCCTGGCTGCAGCTCTCATCATATCCCGCGCCCGGCCGCCGCCAAAAACCCGCCCGAATCCAAACCCAAACACATCGCTCTCGGTGACAACCCGGCGCACCTCTACTGCTGCGGCATGCAGCGCCTGCTGCTCAACCTCGCTGGACGATACCGCCCCAGTCTTAACGGGGGAGAGTGATGGGTCGTAGAAGGGAGACGTGGGATCAGTCGAGTTGAGCGAGAAGGGTGAGGGCGGAGGCACACAGAGCGTGGCTGGCGGCGGCAGCGCGCCGGTCTGGAAGTACGTGCGTACGTGGCCTAACGTGCAGTCGTTCACTACAGAGAGAGAGCAGTGGCCTGCGCCGTCGGTGACGAGCAGGCCGCTATTGGGGAACTTGGTGTGCATGAGGCGGCCGCTGCGCAGCGGCGTCACAGGGTCGGCCGTGTTGCTGAGAAAGAGGATAGGGTGGCTCGTGTTGCCGCCATAGAGGTTGTTGTAGCGGTAGCTGGAGCGGATGGGCCAGTTGATGCACTGCATCTTGATTATGGACCAGATGGCACCGGCAGTTGGAGAGACGGTATCGAGGAAGTCCCAATAAGCGACAAAGTCTTCTTGGGAGACGTGCTGCTGGTCTTCGCTGTCGGGGCAGAGGATAGCGAAGGTGACGAAGCCAGAGAAGGCTGTCTCGCGCATGCTGCCGTTGATGGGGCAGTGATAGACATGACGGTCGCTTCCAGCCAGTAATACCTCATTCAGGGTGCCACCACCACCTGTTTCGATGTCGGAGAGGAGTCTTCCGAGCCATTCGAAGGTCCCAATGGGTGTATACATGGAGCTGAAGAGAATGTGTTTTAGGTCAGAGTATGAGAAGACGTCTAGGCCAGTTGCGAAATCAGCAACAATAGGACGGTGGTAAAGAGACTGGATGATTCCTTTAACACGGCTCTTGACTTCGCTGGCGCTTGAACAGTCCGTTGCCAGTGGGCATATCTCCGGCCCGGAAGACAAACAGAACGAGTAGAAGGATTCCATGACCTTGGAGTTGTCGGTCAGGCTTCCATTTCCCAAAGCTTGGTTATAGTCGTCTGAGCTCACGACGCCATCAAGGACAAGACGCTCTACACGATCTGGGAACATGGAGGCAAACGTCGATCCAAGGTGTGTTCCGTACGAGAAGCCCCAATATTGGAGCTTGGTCGTTCCTGGCTCATAATTGGCGACCGCCCTGCTACCCTTTGCCTTCAAGATCTGGGCCACCTTCTCGGCGTTGTAAGCGGCGTGTTTCTCGACGATTTCGAGCATATCCCGAGCGACAAAAGCCGTCGTGATGTACTTTTTGATGTCTGGACCATCCTGAGTATCCGCGGTCTGCTTGCAGTATGCTCCGAATGCCTGGGTCATTGACCATAGTCTACCAAGAGCAGCATCTGAGCTACCCAGAATACCCTCTTCGCTAAGCCGTAGAGTCCAAGACCATTCAGAGGGCTCATCAGGCATACAATCACCCGATGGCGTGGTAGCACCAACACCACGAGGATCGAATCCGATGATATCAAAATATTTTGCGTGGGAGGACTGGGAGGTGACGCTGGGGTCAAGACTCGAGTCGACAATCGTCTGTAGCGATTGCCCTACCATCTGAGCATACCAAGCACCGGGACCCCCAGGACCCCCAGGATTTAGCAATATTGGGCCTCCATAGCGAGGGTCGTCGACTGGGACCTTGGCTGGCAATTTTACGATGGCAATGCTGATAGTATGACTTGGGTGTGTCCCGTTAATCTGGTCGATCGGTACGCTCAATCTTGCACACTCGAAGCCATCGAAGCACGGGTAGAAGTCAAAGTTTTCGTGAGGTTGAATCTGAGAGTCGGTCAGTAGCGGTTTGAGTACATATGCTGTGTTATGTCATAGCCATTGAGAAGCTCCGATGTAGGTCACACTGCCGTAGACAGGCGGTATTATCATTCCGATATCGTTATGGCGACAGACGCTCAGGCCTCCCGTCGCATATCGGAGTTCTCATGGATTTTCGTGAGACAATACGGAGGCTCCGAAATTGCCTTGAGACTCTGACCTGAGAATGTTTATAACAGAAACGCTCCCCTACATTCTGAGGGTGTCTGTCGCTCGATCTGATAAGATGCAAAGAGATCACATGCTTGCGTGTCCGACGAGCGCATGGTAATCAACATACCTGAGACCACTGGAAGGGTTCTTTGGCGTGTCGAAACCCTGCTTTATCCGGGCCGGTTCTCAATTTTGGGATAAGTTTGTGTGTCACGCCAGGAAAGATGGTGTCCAGACCGGTGATGACGACCAGCGCAGCAAAGACGGCAGTTAGGAAGCCAATGCCTCGGGCTGGCGCACGACGGCGTACAGGGCGTGCGTTGCCCAAATGTTCCCAGCTCTTCTTCATATTGCTTCCGAGTCGACCCAGCTGGAGGCGCAGGAGCTGGTGGTGGTCCGGGAACGTGTGGAAGTGGGGTGCTCCGCATTCTGACTTGAGCTGCTAGGCACCAGCCTCTGCATGCCCGGGGCGTGGCGGGTGGAGCGCCTAACCTTGTGCTTGCAGCTCGCATCGGTGTGAACTCTGCATGCACCGAACTGCAGCTGAAACGTTTGGCTCACAGCGGTTATGTATGCTGATGCGGGCTTGTCACAATGCGCTGGCTACGCCTGCAGCTGGCTGTGCCGTCTCTCGGGCTTTGGCCAAATGTGCATGCACGAGATTCCGCATCTAGATGAGGCCTGGGCACGTAATGATCATAAGCGCATTTGTGAAAGATGCCAGAGATGTTGACCGAGGCTCTCTCCATCGGCTTCGAGGACAAACAGGTGGTTTCATGGACAGTGCAGTTCAGCAATGGAGTGGTGGAAAGAGCTCACAAGCCCGTGATTAGAGAACATCATCCATTCTGAGCGTGAAGCATGACCGTAACTTTTGAAAACCGTACCAAAAACTCAGCAAAGCAGCGAGAACCATGATATGAGACAAGTAACTTCTGATTCAATGGGTATCATCTCGTCAGTTCAACCCGATCGCACCCTCGGCATGTACTGATTAAAACAAGCAATTAGCCACGAATCGCATCGGGTCGCCTTCACCCATTCGAGTCAGAAACGGTGTCTACCAGAGTCCAACGATAGCCCCCAGCAAAGGTCGAATGCAAACGCAAGAGCAGACCTCCTACTCCTCTCCACGACTAGGTTCGTACGTTCCGTAATCTTCTCATGCACACTGTAGCAAGCCGCGGAGGAGGGTTTGCCGTGGACATTTACCACTGGCCGCCACCACCCTGCTGCTGCTGGTCGCCGTAGCTGCCCTGCTGACGCTGGCCGCCGTAGCCACCACCGCCGTAGCCGCCGCCCTGGCCGCCCGAGGGGCCCCAGGACTGACCGCCGCCGCCGCCGCCGTAACCTAGAGTTGGTGTTAGATTGTTGTACTACATGTATGTTGTGGATACTAACCACGGCCGCCGTCGTAGCCTGGAAGAAGAATCAACACACTGAAGCCAGGATCATTGGGATATGAACTTACCACCGCCGCCGCCGCCGTAGCCGCCACCGCCACCGCGTCCGTAGCCACCACCGAAGCCGCCACGGCCGCCGCCACCACCGCCGCCAGCGCGGTCGGAGGCCTTGTCGACGCGGATAGTGCGTCCGTCAAACCTAGAAAAGTCAGATCTGTTGCGCATTGAAGAGCTTCCTCGGTTGAGTGCAAGTTGCAGACAGTGACCTGAGCTCTGAGAGTCGACATGTACTCACTCGACGTTGTTCATGTTCTGCATGGCAGTGTCGGCCTCGGCGTCGCTGGCGAATCGGACAAAGCCGAAGCCCCTGCTGCGGCCAGTGTCGCGGTCCTTGACGACAACCTGTGGTGGTGTGAGCAAGGCGCAAAATGGAGCGATTGACGCTCTGCAAGTAGAGTGGCACTTACAGCCTCCTCGACAGTGCCGAACTCCTCGAACTTCTGACGCAGGGTCGCGTCATCGGTGTGCCAGGCCAGACCTCTGTCCAGGTGTCAGCGTCGTCGCGCAGTGAGAGAGAGAGAGAGAGAGAGAAAGAGGGGAGGTGTCACTTACCCAACGAAAAGCTTCGACATGGTGATCTGATGGGAGCGCTACACGGTCTCAATACAAGCACTCGATACTCAACAGAATGCGCGCAATACAGAAGGACTCGAAACAGGCGGAGGCGTGGAATCATGGAGAGACGGAAAGGAAACGGAAAGGACACATGGGCAAGGAAGCCATCGCGGCTTCCCTGACAGGCAGTAACGGGCAACGTGACGGAACGAACATTTAGTCTTGAGCACCAGGCTGGTTTGGTATCGACGGCGAAAGGTGTCGATGATTTGGGGGAGAGTGGGTGAGAGTCTGCAACAAAGTCGTAGAGTTGAAGCAGAGAAAGCGAAGTGGTGAACAAGATTGGGTTGGCGGGGCAGATGGAACAGGACCCCTCTCTTTGGGGTGAAAGAGCGCTAGGCTGCGTTGAGGTGTTGGCGCTCACGCAAGAACGAGGGCGCTGATCCACGACGAGACCAAGGTAGACGAATAAAAGCGGCCAGGCCCAGATTCAAAGCGGGTTGTGCATGCCGGTCGGGATTGGACGCGGTAGACGCAGGCTCCCTGCAATCGGGAGGAGCGGTACGTGTGGTGGTAGACGGGGTGCCTCGATGACGGTGCTTGGACGCGGGCGTGGTGAAGGGCCAGCCGCTCTCCCACATCTACTGGCACTGGGCCGCTGGCTAGTCTGTCCCGTGTGCAGTTCCTCATGCCGGAATTATGCAGCCTGGGGCTAGCTTACGACGAGACAGGCCCAGTGGCAGACGAGGTCAGCTTTCTTGATTCGACTCGTCGCCAGCCGGCATTTGCCCCAACGCGTCATTGGGCCGCCGAGAGCCGCCTGCTTGCAAAGGGCCCTGCAGACTCCGACAGCGCGTTGCGTGCTCGGCGATGAGCGAGATTTTCATTTGGCTTTGGACACGCCGCCCGCCATGTCGTCGCATGGCCTGGCGGGCTGCATTGGCCAATGCCGAGTGGGTCGAGTGAAGGGAAGCTCGCCGCCGACGATGCCTCTACCAGCTCATACCATGATACTATAGCTTCTTAGCTGCGGCTCGTGCGCCTCTGCTGCTTCGCGTCACGCCAGAGTACCTACATGCCCAAAGAGTGGGTACACATGTCTAGAGCTACACCCCTCGACTCGACACTCTCGCAACCACCCTCGAGTGCACATAGCAGCCTAATTGATCTTGTTCGCTATCTCCGCCGTGTGTTGGCCGACCTCACGACAGGGATGCACAGGTATAGCTCAAGCTCTTCTCCTCGACTCTGTTTGCGGTAGCTACCACATGCGTTCCAACACCGCAAGAGTCCAAAGTCTACCATCAACATGCCATTCGCGGAGCCTTGTCCGTCTAGTAGGTCGCCGTGAACACCAGCTACCGCTGTCTGGCAGTAACATGCCGACCAAGAGGCCTGCTTCATGTCGAGCGACAGCAAATATCTAGCTTGGACCAATCTCCAGTGTGGGTAGTAGTGGCCAACGTACATCCGCACTGTACCTTCCATTCGTTGTGTGGTAGCTGTTTCAACAAAGACGCCAACGGCAAGAGGTTCCGTCCCCCAGTGTTGTCACCACTCGACTTGCTTCCATGACAGGTTCGGCGGACGCTTCCAATGCACTCGCTTCACCTCTCGCATGTAATGTCATTGCTTTCCTGCATGAACCTCGCATTCAAACGTTACACTAAAACAGTCCCGCCAGTCCTTGACCGATCACTGCAGCCACTACCATTGCGATGCTGTACAACAGCTAATGGGTCTCCCAGCACAAGTGACCGTCAGCCTCCGCGAAATACTGGCAGGCTGAGTGCGCGGAAGTCCGGAATTCTTATTTTGTCGGCATCTACTGTCAACGGCTGTGATGGATATCCGTAAATGGCTCACGGAGACGGTACAGCCAGAGCCTACTCCAAAGCATAGTCCCGAACTTGTTCGCTCCAACCATGTCGACTCGGCCCCCAGAAGAAAACGTCGAGTGCATGACACGTCAGACAGCTCGCTACTTGAACCTCTCCACCGGGCAGCAAGCGCCTCGCCAAATCAGTGCAACCATTTCGCTGAACGCGACGCCAATGACCACACAGAGGGCGAAGACCTCCGATCGACCTATAGCTGTCCATCCAGCATCAACAACTCGCCGCAACGGTATGCACGACGGCCGCGCCATAAAACGCGTCCGGAGCGATATGAGCCTTCACACACGATTGCAGGAAAGAGAAAGAAGGATGCACGTCGTCCTGATCCGGGCGAATCAAAAAAGTCCAGACGCAAGCCCAAGCAGAAAACGGTCGGGAAATCAGGTAACAATACGACACACGACTTCCATGCCAAGAATGTCTCGACAGACAGACTGACCGTAAGAGCTGTCACACCTAGGGCGACTTGGCAATGCGCTGATGGGTGGTATAGCTGAGGCCATCGGAGAATATAGGTATTTTCAACAAGGGTAAAACGTCGACACGAATCAAAGGTCATGGTTGTAGGTTCAAAGCTTCAACAAAGCTTATGGCTCGATGTGCTGCTGACGAATTCGGAGTGCCAGACTTGGTCTTCTCCGAGATGGCGTTTCTCAAGAAGAAGAGTGATGACAGCGAGCCCGTGGCGCGTGTGGCAGCATCGAACAAGAAGCAGAGACGGGATCAGGCTCGCAACAACGAAGAAGAAATTTCTGCATTCTTTACGTCTGTACGACCAGCACTAGCAAATGCAAACAAAAAATGCCAAGCAACATCGGGCCGTCAATCTCGTCGCATCGCAAAGTCCCACGCCAGCTCCAATCGTAAGCGAACGCGAGGCCGAGAGCTGGGAGAATCATCGATAGTTTATGGAGCGGCGCCCACTGTTGAGAAGCAAGGCAACGTTCCGTGTTTAGATCCTAGCCGAGGGCTCAGTCAAGGAGACACGAGTCAGATTTCGTGGTCGGAGTCGCATCGCACCCTCAGCAGGACTCCGGGATTCGTTCGCATCACACCTACTCTTGATGCCGACCACTCTGACTCGATCCAGTCTAGTCATGGTACGGCTGAATCAGAGCACCTGCGATATCCATTGTCTATAGCTGCTCAGAAGAAGGACCACAGTGCTACCGAACTACTTCGAGTGTCTTCTGTAAAGCCGACGCGAGAGGATACAGCCATGTCTCAGCTTTGTCCTCCACCCATGTCTTCATTACGAGGACTGAATCCCAGCAATGGAGGTGAGGGAGGTTGTGTCGTTGACAACGGTGCCTCGTCGGCGGCTACATTGTCGAACTTGCCGATTTTTCCGTCTATCGAAACACAGCCAGACGGAATGGAGAATGCATCCAAGGAGTCAGAGGCCAAGTTGAGTTCCTCAAATCTCCTACAGTCGACAGCGGTACAGAGGCAGAAGACCTTACCCGGCGCCATGCCTGACACGATGGAAGATGCTGGTGGTCACACACGAAGCTCTAGCTTTGGGTTGGTTTTGCAGGAGTGTATTGATGCAGTCAACAAGCAGCGTTGCATGGAAGTGCCACCTGGGAATGATCGCAGGCAAGCAGTTCGTCTCCACTTAGGACACGAGGAGACATGGCATGACGACTCCGAGTCCAATCTCGCGATTCAAGAAGATCGCAACATTCGACCATCGGAGCCGTATGCACACGTACCGAGAATGCACAGCTTTGCCGGTCCCAGCATCTACGAGCTGCAAGAGAGACATCACGACGTTACGAACGAGGTTGATTTGGATCCTTACTGTTTTTTGCAGGGCCTTCTTGGTGGTGGCGAAGAGGGTGGCTTTGATATTGAGAGCTGGGAGGGGTTGGGTATGGAAGAGCCCGTGGGGTATGACGCAGTCTATGCACCTGAAAGAGCAGACGAGTGGGAAATCGACCGCGGCAATAATGTAGCGATAACGCAGGTCGAGCAGCCGCCCACGGCAGAGAGTCACATCGACACGTCTCGGTTCTGGCGACCTAACAAGCTGTATTGAAGGGAAGACTTGGAGTGTCGTGTAGTGCTGTTCCCCACGCCCGAAGTGTGGCGCGCTTGCGTAGTTGATCCGTGCTTGGAAACCTTCCGCTCCACACCGCGAGTCTTCTGATCCTCGGTCGCGGGCTGGCGCAGTTGGAGTAGCATTGCCGGCCATCAGCTTAGCCGAACACTTGATAACACCGTCTGCATGCCCTGTCCGCGAGCATCTCTGCGGCTCAGTCTAGCCAAGCGAGTAGAGGCCCGACCGCAATTGACCTTTTGTCGCTCCCAAGCTGCCCCATGCAGGCAGCTGTTTGTCACAGTGGCGCGCACCCAACACTCCCCGCCTGCGCCTGCCAGCCCCACCACTAGGCCCCTCGACAAAATCAATCTTCGCGCCCGGCAGCTCGCAGGCCACTTCTCTTCCTCCCCACTCTCACCCGTAAACAAGTCACGACTACACACCATGGCTTACACCACCCGCAAGGTCGCTGCGGCCAACACGCTCGAGCACCGCGTCTTCATCGAGAAGGACGGCCAGCCCATCTCGGCATGGCACGACATCCCCCTGTATGCCAACGAGCAGCAGACCATCCTCAACATGGTCGTTGAGGTCCCCCGCTGGACCAACGCGAAGATGGAGGTGTGTACCCCGCCATTGGCCCCCGCTGGCCTGGTCGACAGCTCTGCGCTGCTTGCTCTGCCCACCCACTGCCCCGCCATCGAGATTGCTCGCTGACCGCCCCGCAGATCTCCAAGGAGGAGACCCTCAACCCCATCAAGCAGGACACCAAGAAGGGCAAGCTCCGCTTCGTCCGCAACTGCTTCCCCCACAAGGGCTACCTCTGGAACTACGGTGCCTTCCCCCAGGTACGATGGCACAGCCCCGATGTCGGCCCCCCCTCGACCTGCCTACTGACCGCGATTGCAGACATGGGAGGACCCCAATGTCATGCACCCTGAGACCAAGGCCAACGGTGACAACGACCCTCTGGACGTCTGCGAGATCGGCGAGCTTGTCTGCAAGCCCGGCGAGGTCATCCAGGTCAAGGTCCTCGGTGTCATGGCTCTGCTCGACGAGGGCGAGACCGACTGGAAGATCATGGTCATCAACGTGAACGACCCCCTGGCTCCCAAGCTCAACGACGTTGAGGATGTCGAGCGCCACCTGCCCGGTCTTCTGCGCGCCACCAACGAGTGGTTCCGCATCTACAAGATTCCCGATGGTAAGCCCGAGAACCAGTTCGCCTTCTCTGGCGAGTGCAAGAACAAGAAGTACGCCATGGACATTGTCCGTGAGTGTGCCGAGGCCTGGGAGAAGCTCGTCGCCGGCAAGACTGCCAAGGGTGACATCGCTCTGTAAGTAGAGACAAACTCCGTCTATGAACACCACTGACAGCAACACAGCGCCAACGCCACTGTTGCCCACTCTGCCGACAAGGTCGACACCAGCACGCTCAACATCCCTGCTGGCGAGAACAAGAGCCCCGCTCCCATCGACCCCAGCATTGACAAGTGGTTCTACATCTCCGGCGCTCCTTCCAGCTAGATGTCTGGATGCACCATAGATGAGAGGTCTTGGTCTACCACCGCTATCCCATCTCCCCGTCTCCGGGCAGATTAGACAGTGCGATTAGAACCAGGTCCCTACAACCAAAAAGCCATGTGCTGGCAAGAGTAGATAGGGTCATTGAAAAGTGAGCTTTGTCCATAAATTATTTCATCCCAGCCAATGCCGTGACTCCGCGTTGCTTTTGATTTACATGTTTGTACAACCATAAGAGGGTCATGCACAAGCTTAGTTGCCTAGCAATTCCTCCTTGCGCGCCAGTGTTCGTGAATGGCGATCGACCTCCTCCATGACATCTGTTATCCGCATCTTGCTCAGGTCGAGGTTCATCTCCTTGCCGTCCTCTGGGGTATGGGTTAGCCATTGTGGGTCTAACAGGTTCTCAGAGCCTCTGGTCTATGCTGTATCAGGCCGGTGCATCTACCTGTCCACCGCATAGAGCAGCAATCTGACTATGCGACTACCGGGCTGATCAATAGATCACGGTCTCTTTCCTGTGAGGGGCAACGTACTGAACTTGACGCCCAACGTCGCAGTCTCCTTGCTTGTGCGGGGCAGCATCTTGTGTTCGATTTTCATGCCATTTGCGCGGGCATCCGAGGGAATGAGCGAAAGGAACAGGCGTGCGGGCTTCGAGCGTGGGCTGAAGGGGTTGAAGGTTACGCGCACATCGGTCAGGAATCGGGTGATCATGGTGAAGACGTCTGCAGCGGGTCAGAAAAGGCTCTGCAATATTCAGCTAAGGCGCACTTACAGGTGCTGTGCGGTGAGAATGCTGCGATTGAAGAGCGGATCACACGCCTGGGATGGATGTCGCTCTCACTCTCTCTCGAAGCGCAGGTGGCCAAAGCGCCCCAGCTTTTCGGTCGGCGGGCATTGTGCAAATGGCCGGCCGTAGACGCGCCCGCCGTACGTTCGTCATAGCACTCGCATTCGAACACCTATTGCCGTGCATACCATGGCGCCTTTGCCCTCAACCACGCAGTCGCTCACCACGCGCTTGACGACTTTGACTGAATCGAACAAATCCATCGGCCACCTCATCCAAAGACTCGCCAAGCTAGACTTCCAGCCCGGATCGCAGCCGCTAAACGCCGACGAGGGGGACGTGAGGCTTGAACTCAGCGCTGAAATCCACGAGAGCTTAAAAGGAATCGAGGAAGAGCTTGAACTTCTGAAACAGGAAGTCGAAGACGTACTCCAGTCGGGCGCTGCTTCGGTTGGGAGAAGGAGAGACAGCACGAAAGAGGGCGAGAGATCAAGACTTGCTGTACTGCTTGCCAGGTTGACAGAAGACTTGAAATCGTAAGTGCACCATAAGCATGTCTTGGGCCCGAGTATGTCAGGCTAACTCTGTTTCTCTACAGGTCACGATCACAGTACCGCAAAGCTCAACTCACTGCCAAACACAACGCGGACCGTGCAAAGGTCAAGGAGCGTGAACTTCTCTTCTCAAACCTGCAATCTGGCACTTCGACGCCATCGTCAACCTATCGCCAACGAAAACAAAACCAAGGTCTCGCCGAGGAGGAAATCGTCGCGCAAGCATCTTCAGACGTGACATCAGCGCTGCGCCGGACCCACCAGTTGATGCAAAGCGAGCTGTCACGCTCCCGCTTCGCCCAAGAAACACTCGAGCAGTCGACCGCCGCGCTCGCCGACCTAGGAGAAAAGTACTCTGACCTCAACACACTCCTCGCCAACAGCAAGAACCTCGTCACCACACTCCTCAAGAGCCAAAAGAGCGATACGTGGTATCTCGAGACGACCTTTTACATTCTCATCACCACCATCGTCTGGCTCGTCTTCCGGCGCTGGCTCTACGGCCCACTGACGTGGTTCGTTTTCTGGCCGATCAAGCTCGTCTTCCGCGTTCTCTTCGGCGTCGCCAGCATCGGCTCCGCAGCCGCCTCGACCACCAGCCTCGCAGCCTCGTCGTCGTCGTTGTCGTCCTCGAGCCTCATCGTACAGCCCAGCGCTACTGGTGGCATCCCACGCCGCGATCCAAATTCCCACGCGCAGCCGCAGGGCATCCGTGTTGGTGGTGGCGGCAGAGGGTACGCCAAGGATCCCAGTCTCGACGACTCGCTTTCGCAGCACGTCGGCAGAATGGCGGAACAGCAGCAGGAAGAACAGCAGCAGCAGCAGCAGCGAGAGGAGGAGGAAGCAATGCTGAATCACCCGCAGCTGAGACAGCAGCCGCAGCAGCCCGACAACAAGGGCCCTGTTGTGCGCAGCGACGGGACGGTGCTCAAGGAGAGCGATAAGCCGCGGAACCCCAAGAAGAAGATGTGGGAGGAGGATGTCGAGAGGGAGAAGCACGAGCAGGCACAGCAGGGGCAGCAGGGGGGCAGCAGGGAGAGGGATGAGCTGTGAGTCTGTGGCGTGTAGTTTAGTGTAGCGTAGCGTAGCGTAGAGGAATGGACGCAGTAGGCGAGTGCTTGGTGCAGCTTTACAACGGCACGTGCGACTTGTATGGTGACGGTAGTGGTGACGGTGATGGTGACATAGAAAGGGGTATCATATCCTACACGCGCTGCTTTTCCCGTATCCAAACGCCATCTACCCAGCATTGCCTAGACTACACGACACGAACAAGACGCCAACAGCGAGCCTACGCGACCTTGCGGCCGACGTTACCCACGCCGCGTCCCACGACACTGACGACAATGTCGCCGCGGTCCTCTGCGCCGCCTGCGTCGCGGAACCCCCAAGCACTCCCCCCAAAGACCTTGGAGTCGCGCGCCAGCGAGATAATCTCCTCGCTCGCAAGCACGTCTTTGCCGAGCGCCAGGCGGCCGACATCTTCGCTGCCCATGGCCATGAGCATCAGCACTGTGGGCGCCGCGATGCTCTCGACGCTGCCGCCCTGGGATATCTTCTCGAGCAGCTGGTAGGCGCACTGCTTGCCGATGTCGTCTGCGGGGACGCCGCCCTCTGGGGGTGAGCACACGTCGGCCGAGTAGATGCAGCCCGTGTTTGTCTCTGCGACGAGACTCAGGCCGAAGCCGACGGCGCCCTTGACCTTTGTGTTGGGCGCGCCGCGTTGTGCATTGGGAATCAGCGGGGCCGGGGAGGCGTCTGAGAAAATGTACGTGTCGGGGACAAAGGGGTTGAGAATGCCGCGGGCCTCGTGGATCATGCGCTCGTTGTTGCTCTTGGGGACCTCGACGCAGTAGGCCACGCCGCGGATCTTCTTGACGCGGCCTGGGTTCAGCAGGTGCAGCGTCTTGGGCAGCCGCACTTGGTGGTTGAAGACGAGCTGCACTTCGCCGCCCGCGCTCTTGCCTGTCGCCGGCGCGCACGACCGCTTAAGGATCCGCAGCTCGATGTTGCGCTCAATGCCGAACGACTTGTACAAGGGGAGAATCGCAGTGCGCACAGTGTCGGCCGAGATGTCGCCGGCGGTTGTCGAAGACGTGACGCAGCCCTCGCCGTGCAGGATCACATTGACGTGGCCCTTGCTGAAGGGCGACAGAATGCACAGCGGGATCAACCACCAGCTGGCGCCACGGCGGGCGCACTCGCGAGGGATCTCGTGGCGGATGACGCCGCCGTGGGCGCCGAGGCCCTCTGCAGAGCCGGTGATGAGGCCGGGGCGGTAGACGAGCGTGGTGCCCGTCATGCTGAACTGGACCTGTGCGCCGTTGGTGACGGCATCGAGCAGACGCACAAAATTTGTCTCGTAGCGCGTGAGACCGGGGTTGGTCGACGACGAGCGGATTTGCGAAATGCGGATGGGCCGCCCGGTGAGGGTTGCGAGAAGCAGGCGCGAGATGAGGTGGCGGTGGCCCGTAAAGTTGAGCGGCGCCTGGAGGGCTTCGTCGACGGCCATGCTGAGCGGTAGGGCGTGGGCGTGTGTGTATATGACCGGGGGCCGGGGCGGGTGAGAGAGAGGCAGGTTGAGCAGGCGTCGAGTCGTGCGTGCCGTGGGAGCTGGGCCGTCCTCGGTGGTGACTTTTTTCCAACCAAACTCTATCGATAAGCCACTAGCGCGCCTTTCGCCGCGGCAGTGCTCGACAACGCGTCTTCCAGCTTGCATACGTCCCATCTCGAGACTGGCCGCCGGCGCGCAGCTGAGTTGCATTCCTCCTTGCCGACTGCTAGCTCGATCTCACTCTTTCCCTCTCTCACCTATTCTTCTCTCGCTTCAACTGCCATTCTCCTTTTGGGTTGGACCACCTTCCTGCGTCTTCTACTGGCTGCGCGCGGCAATGGTAGGCTTGGGACGAAATGCCTCCAAACTGCTAAAGAGAGTGGGTGAAAAGCAGCACGCAAGTGAAGACGATCACGAGGAGACGTTTGGGCGGCAAAAGTCAAAGTCAAATGACGATGACCAAGTCAATCAGGAGCCCGTATCGTCAGGTGACGAAGGGCAGGCACCGCCTATTCCTCCATCAGCACGATTTCCGAAAAACACTGACTCTGCACAAAAGAAGAAAGCAGAGCCTTCGTCACCGGCTCTCCGGCTGCCCCAGCCAAAGTCCGCCAAAAAGACTCCAGCTCTTCATGTCCCACGGACAGGAAGCTTTGAGAAGGGCAGGGAAGACAAGGAAAGGCGAAATCTAGGGGGGGATGAGGGAGCCTCAGCAACCCCTCAATCCAGTGGAAACAACTCAAGTGATGCCTGGGGCTTTGGCCTTTCCAGTCAACCTTCTTCGCAGCCACAGAAGAAACAGTTTGGTGCAAAGCGAACTGGCACTAGCAACATACACGCCCAATCTCTAGGGAAAAGCGTGCCAAAGAGACCAGTGAAGTACGGGGGGAAGACCCGCCCAATATATAATTCTAATGCGGAGGCGATGTCTGACAGCGACGAAGACATTGAGTTGCTCGACAACAGTGAGCTGGACATTGCTCTGGGTCCAGACAAAGGCAAATCCACTTCACATACACAATTACGCATGCCCATGGCGAAGAAGAAGCGAACCAACTACAGTGACGCTTCCCAGAGTCAACTTGGTGACGAAGAGCTCGACGCCATCCTCGGGACTTCAGAGCTACGCCGGCCGACGACGAAGAAGCGCACAGACGACGATCCGGACACCATCCTCCAACTACCACAGCTCCGTGCGCCCACAACGAGGAAAAAGCGTAAAGCCAATGACCAAGATACTTCTGAAGCAGCCATGTTTGACGACGAAGAAGAGTTGGAAAAGGTTCTTGCGCCAGGCAAGCCTGCCCTTCTCCACCAGCTTGGGGAGTGGTTCCAAGACCAGACTCCCGACTCATCACAGCCGCAATCCAGCGCACCACAAGAAGACATGGACAACCTAGCCAACCTCGAAGGCTACATCCACGAACTCCCCGAGGAAGCCCCCGAAGGCACCATGTGCACGATATGCCACGAGCCCGTGACCTCCTCAGACTACTGGGCCTTCTGGACACACAAACCCAAGACAGTCAAGAACCAAACCGCCTTCTGCACCTCTCACCGCCGACAAACCGCCCAAGACGACTACACACGCAGAGGCTACCCTCCCATCGACTGGGCCGCGCTCCCCGACCGCATAAACCAGCACCGCGCGGCCCTTCACAGAGTCCTCGCAAACGACACCCCAAACACATACCGCGAGCGGTACGCCCCGCTCGCACTCACAGGCAAAGCAGCCGCCGTGCCCTCGCGGCACTCAGCTGCCGCATCGTCGTACACGCTCGACGATCACTCGACGTACCCGGGCTACTACGGCGCGCGGGGCCGCCGAGCCATCACCGAGGCCGTCATGGCGCTGCTGCGCAACGAGATCAAGCGCAGTCGGGACCCGGTCGTGCAGACGAGCGGACCCGCGGCGTTTGTGCAGGCTGTGCTGGTGCCTGAGGTCGCGGTGCTGTTCATCATGGACGATTGCGCGGTTGGTCGCGACGAGGCGGATGCGATCCGTGAGCGCACTTATGAGATGGGGTTGTTGCTGAATGAGGAGATTGAGGATGAGATTGAGGTTGTGGAGGAGAGCGAGGAGGACGAGTTTGGCGTGTTCTGAGGGGGGAGAGGGCGGAGGGTCGATTGGACCGCATTGGACCGCATTGGACTGGACTGGACGGGACGGGACGGTGACGTTGGCGTGGAGAGCGTCTTGATACCCTAATTCCTTTTGCTGCCTTATCCCAACATCATCTCATGGCCATTTCTTCCGGCCACGCAGCATATGGCATGGCAGCGTGTATATTGCACTTTCACTTTGTATCCCGAGGTAAGCTTCGATGCCAACCAAGCCACCTTGTGACTCCGCAGCACAACGAATAAGCGAAATTCCGGAGAAAGCAGCTCAATCTGCCTCACGAAAGCCCACAGGACCTCAGTGCAAGGGAAGACGCCGAATGCGAGGCCCTCACGCCACGAAGAGCACATCACAGTCCTGGCTATAGTTTTCTGACGCGAACCAGCCAGCCAAGCGAAGAAGTGGACCTCACAATCACATCACAATTCAAACACAGCATCCTGACCAAGCAATTGTCATCAAGATATAGCATTACCAGCAGGCATCTAAGTAGCGAGTGTGGATACCAACTTCCTGTCCCCCCTTTCTCCTCCAGCAGTTTAAATCGAGCAAATTGCAAGCAAACACCACTTAGACGCGGCTCGAGGTAACCTGCGGGCCCTTCTCGTCGATGACGTCGCGCTCCTCGATCTCCTGCTCGACCTTGGCCATGTCGATGTGGGCGACGGCGTCGGAGCCGTCGAAGATGCGACCGATTTCCTCGAGAGTCGGGCCCTTTGTCTCGGGGTACACGAAGTAGACCCAGACGAGTTCGACGGCGATCCAGAGCTGGTGCGTGTATGTTAGAATGTGTTTGTTTGTTGTGATTTAGTGGTGGCGGCAGAAGACTTACTGTGAAGAAGAGGGCGAGGTTCCAGTGGTGAGGCAGGTTCTCCCACGCGACGGGGTTCGTCTGGCCACCCATGGCGAGAATGGCCTGCACCGTGATGTTCATGACTGTCAGACCCTTGGCACGCAGACTGTAAGGCAGGACTTCGAGCGCGTAGGCGATGAGCAGACCAGACCATGCGAGCGCGTAGCACACACCGTAGATCCAGACGAAGGGAATCTGAGCGTATCCAGCAGCGGCGTTGGTCTCGCCGGAGTTTTCGTATATCGCGCAGGTGATGGTCCAGCAAACGAAGGAAGCCAACATGCCTTGGAGATGTTAGCTGTGCAACCCTGTGGGATCAGAGACGACGAACCAGTTGTGGCGATCAGGAAGAGCTTGCGGCGACCGACTTTGTCAATCAGAGTGGCGGCGTAGATAGAAACGGCTAGGTACAGTACTCGTTCTCCTCCCGAGAGCTATACGACACGTCAGAAGCATATTGTGCAAGAGTGTTGCATTTACTTACAGCCATCTTCTTGTTCTGATCTTTGATACCAGCACCCTCGTAGACCAAGTTGATGTAGTTGGAGAACAGAGAGTTACCGCTGTACTGCGAGATGATACCGAGCGAGATGATGATAGCCAGCCTCCAGCGGTTGCCACGAGTCTTGACGAAGTCCATGTAGCTGCTGTTTGTCTTTGCGTCGATTTCCATTCTGATCGTCTCCCTCATCTCTTGGTACTCGAACTGCACGGTTGCGTTGTTCTTGTCACCGTTGGCGTGGTAGTAGGCAAGCATGTCCAGAGCCTCGTCGTAGCGTTCCTTGGAAATGAGCCATCGAGGAGACTCGGGGACCCAGAAGATAAAGGCGAGCTGGATGACAGATGGCAGACCCTGAAGGATAGTGATGGATCTCCAGGACCATTCGTTGTCGGCCTGCGAGGTACCCCAGGCAACCCAAGTGACGAAGAAAGCGCCCAAGTTCCACAGACAGTTGTAGACAGCGGTGAAGACAGCACGGTGCTGTGGATGGCAGATTTCAGTGAGCAGAATGGGCGAGCACATCTGCGCGAAACTGTTTCCGAAACCGAGAATCAAACGACCAGCAAAGTAGATGTGCCAGTTTGTGGAAAAGGCAGAGACGATGGCTCCAACGATCATGATGGCACAGCCGGTGGCAATTGGGATCTTACGTCCGTACCACTGAGTCATGAAAGGACTGAAGGTTGATATTAGTTTGGTGGTCGGAACTCGGATGACTGGTAGTGACTTACACGATGAAGAAACTGATGATGGAACCAATGTTGTAGGCATTGTTCATTATACCCAGACGGTTACCCTTGGGGCTATCGAAGTATTTGTCCCAGCGGTCCATTTGCTGCGAGGAGCTCATCATCATACTAGCCTCATCGTTAGCAAAAGTATCTGGTGGTATTTCAAAGTCGATACCCACCCATCGAATCCAGTGGTAGCGGAAGCAATGCAGAGAACGCAGGCCCAGAAGTACAGCTTGCGCATATTTGGCTGCTTGCGCCATTCGACCTTTTCGAATTGAGGGGCCTCCTCGCGGGCGGCCTGGGCCTCTCCATCCGCGCTCTTGGCGACGATAGTCATGGTGACCGCTTTGTAGTGAGTGAAGATAAGACAAACTAGTGAGAGGCTCGAGTGCGAAGGTCTGTACCGCAGGGGTCAGTCGACTTGGAGTGAGAGGGGCCCACAGTCCTACATCTAGTATTTATGCTCCCCACAGATTGTTCGGTAAGGCTTCGATAGCCCAGACCGAAAGTGCCAGGCGCCCCTACATTCGACGGGCCGCTATCTGAGCATGCCGGTAGGGTGCAAGGACTGTCAGAAAAGGATGTGGCTCGCCAATAGACTCATACCAAGCTGATTCCTCCAAGCCACGAAAGGGCACCAGGCCCGACAGCGCCGGTTCACACAACGGAGTCTCATTGGGCGTCCCGTTGAGCCCTTTGCTGCTGTTCGTCCATGCGGACCTCCCACAGCGGTCCAACGTGCCGCAAAGTGAGATTTCCCCGTCGAAGACAGGGGAGCTGTACCGGCGACCCAAGCGTGTGAGCATGCAAGACCACGAGACAAGGAGGCTAGACACCCACCAAGCCACACTTATTGGCTCGCCCGTATTTATGTGGTTGGCGCTCACCAAGACTGTACTGGAAACAACGGTCTGGTCAAATCGAATCACGATATCGTGATGCCCGGCATCCTCGGGGGCATTCTATTGGCTCTGAAATGCATGCTCAGGCCTGATCCTGGACGCATGGCGCGAGACAAGCACCAGTTCAGAAGCCCTCCAACGTCGGCAGTGGCAATAGGGGCGGGTTGATCATGTCGGCCCCAATATGTTGTTCTGCTCTGTATGGCGGTGATCTTGCTAGTTGTTGTGGGGTGCTTTGCGGGGAAGGCTCCCTTGGTAGCCAGGGATGGATGGTCCTCGAGTCTATTTTCGATGTCCGACCGTGCAGGCAGGTGGTACGATGGCCGGCCGGTAGGATTGCGAGGCCGACACCGCTCTCGAATTGCGGAAGGCTGCAGCTGTGCCGAAGTAAGCGTGGTACATGGGCTTCCACAACGAGGACTTGGCCCCAGGCTGAAGGCCAAGATGCACCCCAGGAAAGCGTCGATCACGAAAACGGACCCGACCACCCCATACACGTGATGACTCTTGCTGACTGTAGCCTAGCGGTAGCATCGCTAGAAGATGAGGTATGGGGAGGCGAAAAGTAACCGATGTGCCGGTAAAACGGTTATTCTGGCACGGCGGAGCTGGGCAATTTCCGCTGCCATGAATTGGCATGGCGTCCGTATTCCGCCGTCAATGGTTGTTAGTTTGCGTGAACCAACCTCCACAGCGTCTAGTTGGTGTCTAGTCGGCGTCAAGAGAGGTCGCCTGTTGACGGCCTGGGCAGTTTGAGGCGTATGTGCGTGCTTGCGGGCCTGCTTTCCGGGTGCCCATCTGACCCCTCCGCCCTGGTTGAGAGGGCGTCCTTGGCATTCCGCCACAGGCGGCAGCGCCATTTCTCCACGAACAAAACGGTAGAATTCATGGCTAAGGTCGAGGCTTAGTCGTTCTGGTGCCGTCTGACTTTGAGCTTGAATAAGGGACTTTAGCCATCCGGGGCACATTGTAGCATCGCCACCCATTCCTATACTAGATAGAGGCATCACTCTTTTATGAAATAGGCCATGTCTGTTTTAGAACCCACCAGTCATCTCTACACTTCGCCGTCCCGCAATATCTGTGCCGTGAGCCATTGTCAAATGCCAAGGGCAGCCTGCCCCAAGCCTCTGGCTGGTTTCAGTTGGTGGCAAGGACCAGACAGTGCATACACTGCTTAGCGAACATTTACTCTGTTCATATTAGCGGCTGTCACGAGATCCCGTCTCTATCGAAGAAAGGATAGAACTAAGCAGAATTGGACTGGCAACTTGGTCGCCTGGGAATTCGTTAGATCACGAAGCCTCAGTCACTGGGCCACGAACTCACCACCAGATCGCATGTCTCCCATCTGACCAAATCCTTATGACTGATTATCAATTAGCCTTGACATAACTCCACCAAAAATTGCCACTGAGCCCAGTAACGGCCAGCCACACGCACCTCTCAGACCCCAGGGAAGCAAGTAAATCCAGACTCCCAACAACCACCCAGCCGCACACCAAACCCCACAAGCAGCACCACACCAAAACACAACCACGAAAAACCCCCCCTC
>WODD01000007.1:871-33656 GCA_019775935.1 Neoascochyta sp. HWLR27 | reverse complement strand
CCAACAAAACCCCCCCCCCCCCCCCCTCTTAGCCCAGGACACAAAAACCCAAGTCGAGATATCCACCTACTTACCTACCAGCACACCGAACGACCTAAGCCTCACCAGACGACCCAAGCCTCACCAACTCCCCACCAGTAGCCCTCCTTCCCGCGAAAGAGGCTCCGCCTCATCGCCCGCTCCCCTTAAGCGAGGCCTCCTCCTGCTGTGGCACCCGAGCAAGCCCGCGCCGCGGCCACGATCACGACACCCACATGCACGCACGTTTTACGCGCGTGCACGACGCGGGTGCGTGGCGGGAGAGGGGGCGTTGTGGATGGGTAGCTAGGCAGGTGGGTGGGTGGATCGGTCGGTCGGTTGGTGTCGAGGTGGGTGTTGCGGTGGGTAAGGTAGGTGGTAGGGAGTGCGTGTACTGATGATATGGGGGAGGTTGTGTCGTGTTTGTGCAGCTGGATTTTCGAGGTGAGTGGTTGCAGACGTGAGGAGGATCCAGAATAGATAAGAAAGCGCGAGGGAAAATGAGATTATTACGCTATCTAGCTATGGAAAGCAAACCGTTTAGTCGTTAGCTCGTGGTGTTCGTGTCGTTATTTTAGGTTGCCAGTTTAGCTTTTTGTGTTTTGAGTGAGGTTCGTCGTTATTTTTCCTTCTTCCCTTTGTTCAATGTCCTTGGTAACGTCTTCATCTCGCACGTCCACACGATTATTTACTTATCCAACGAATCAACAAACACCCTCACCCATCGATCCATACCCCTTCTCCCAACACGCACAACTCCATCTACCGCCAGATCTGCCACTTCTTCTTCGGCTTAGGCGGGACAAAACTCTCCTCGCTACGCTCCGCCTCACGCGGTGTATACCTCCTTCCACCGTCGCCGTACCCATCGTCGTACCCGTCGTCGTCAGAAAGACTGTCCTCGTCGTCCTCTTCGTACCGGCCTCGACCGAGATACCTCGCGCCGACGCCAGCCTGAGGATAGGCAGGATACGACGGGTACGACGTGCGGTCGAACCCGTTGCGCTCCGAGTGAACAGCGCGATCGGGCGCGGGTCCGGCCCCGGCGCCAGAGCTCGCGTACGAATGCGTCTTGCCGTCACGGCCGCCGCTGTTGAAGTAGTCGCCGCCCGTGGCGTCGCGCGCTTGCATACCACTCGCGTTGTAGGGTGAGCCGGGGCCGCCGCCTACGATGGCGGGGTGCGGTGGGTAAGATGTGCGTTTGGAGTGCGAGGGTGTGTGCGTCAGCACATGGGCGTCGTGCTCGAAGCGGTCGCTGCCGTGCTGGTTGAGGATGCCGCCCATGGCGCGCTGCTCGGGGGACTCGGGGGCTGGCAGCTGCGAGCGGTGCGACGAGTTGTGGTTTGGCTGTCTGTGAGCCGAGTTCGAGCGGGAGGGTGGCGAGGCGGCAGTCTGGGCTGTCGGCGGTGAATACGGCGCGCTGGTGCGCCGACGGGCAGCGACAGATTCCCACGCTGAGTCTTGTGAGGGAGGTTGAACTGGTCCGGTGTCCATGCTTTGTCTTCGCTCATGGTTCTGAGGCGGGACGTGATGGGGACCACCATTCTGTGCCTGATTTACTTGGACAACATTGTTTGTGTGGAAGCCTGAGCTGAGACGGGTGTCTTGGTCAAGTCGAGCTCGCTCAGCGGCTGCGTTACGCTTGCTCCGCGAGCCAAAACTTGGAAGGACGATTCTGGGTCCGACCCTGTACCTTTGACGTGCCCTTTCCTCGTCGTCGGAGATTTCTCCCAAGTCGCTGCCACTCTCGCTGCCGCTTTGCGAGTAACCGTCATCTCCAATCACCCTTCTACGCCGTCTTCTGTCAAATATATTGCCGAAGACTGACTTACGGCCTTCAGCCTCCTCTGTGCCAGGTTCAGGTGCTGTATAGTCAAGAGCAGGGACGAAGAGACGGTAGGGCTCAGTGGCACCGTCTGGGTTATGCTGCGAGACTTCAACGTTCAAGCAGATGTCAAGGCCACCTTCGAGATTGACATAGTCGCCCTTTTCTTCCAATCTCTTCCTCTTCAGCACGCTAGGTCGTCGGTGGAAGTTAGAAGGGCGATCCTGCGAAGTACCATCACGAGTCTGTGGCGGTGGGGCTGGTGACGAATCGGGACCCGTAACGCTGTCTACAGACGTACGGCGACGGAAAAGCGAAGACAGCGAGGCGCGACGCGAACGAGGCCTCTCGTGCTCGGACCGATCAGGCGAGAACGATGACTGCGGCTGGCCGCGGACACCAGCCTGCAGCTCATCAGCAGTAGTGTTGGCTGGGTTGTTATAGTACGAGAGGGGAGGACCTCGGCCGCGACTGGGTCGCTGCTGTCCTTGATCCGTGCTAAATCTTCGCATCATTTGGCGCGGTGTAAAGACTGAAAGCGACCTGGTTATACCTGGGGCAACCTCTCCACCGGCCGTCGGCTGTGGTGTTCCCGGGAGGCTCGATGATTCTGGTTCGTACTCTCGAATGCTGCACCAGTTCCTGCGAGGAAGCAGATGATTGTTGTTCCTTTTCTTCCAGTCGACATCGTGCGTGAAGATTGGTATCATATCCTCATCGGTATGCTCATCAAGATGGTGCACTTTGTTCCGCTTGTTGAGGACGTCGGCCAGTACATCCGGAGGAGGCGTGTTGACTATGGCGGACGAGACGACGTTAAGCATATACCTTGCGTCTTTGTCTTTTGGAATTTTGAGTTTCTTGTTGGAGTAGAACCGGCTTACAGCCGCGAGGTGAACATCGCCTCCAAGTATGGTGACTCGGACGGATTTTGTCTTGGCAATATGTTGCAATTCTCCAACAAGCCAGTTTCGCTCGTCTTTGTGATGCTTGGCTGTCCAGTGATCATCCAAGTCGTCGAGAATCTCAACCCCACCATCAAACTTGTTGACGAAGTTGCCGAGCATACCAGCGCGACCAAGTGCTTTGATGGGATCCATAACACGACTGGTCAATACCTTCTCCAGGAAATTCAATCTTGGGTAAGCGATTGGTACACCAAGAAGAACGATAAGATGCTTGGTCTCCCCCTGGATTATCTCATCTTCCAGGCGGTCAAAGACGACATCGTAGGTGTCCTCTGTTACAATCTCGTCACGCCGGCGTTCAGTTCGACAGTCTAGTCCTAGAAATGCGACTTCTCGGCCCAGGTGCAGAAACACACTGCGCGATTGTTCCTTGATGTACGGACCAGGAGACTTGCCAATCACCCATGATGGTTCAGTCTTCTCGGTTTCAGTAGTCACCGACTGATGCTGGAAAAGCATGTAGTACTTGAAGGCAACAGCGCCAACACCAGTAAACACTGGGGTTTGCATGAAGTGATGAGGGTACGAACCAAACCCCTGGTCAAGTTAGCAACTGATGATAAGCATCCGTGAAACCTGACTTACATCGATAATGTCATGATCATCCCAGATGTTGACCATGGGTATCTGCGAGTTGGCCATGCCAAACAAACCCTGTGAGAACCACATACAATATCGGTTCAGGTAGAATTGTTCCAGCTCGTCCTGCATAGCCTCTGAGAAGGGTGTATGGTGCTTGTGTAGAGGGTTCTTGTGCTCTGTCCATTGCCTGAAGAGCGTCGTTTGTCTCATAGCTGCATCGTTGTAAATCTGGTCCCCTCCACCAAGCATGACGTGGAAAGGTCTTGTCTGATGTTTGTTGAGAACATCGCGCCACATTGGGTCGGGTCCACAGAATTGAGTTGTATCAACACTAAGAGAGAAGCCGTTGCAGCTGTGGAACATGATGTTCATAGACGCGCCTCGGGCGGGTACCCAGAAGCCGACAGCAGGTCCCTGATTAATTCTATAGGCGACACGAGCCTGACGTCTGCCCAGCTCGACCTCGAGATTGAAGCGCCAGAAAGTGACACCTCGTTCAGCGTGGAGCCGAACACCAGTTATTTCTCGCATTTTGCCGAGTTTCTCGCCATCCCTCTTGTGAATGCGTGAGGACCTGGCACCTGCTCCTCTGGGATGGAGCATGTTGCGCTGGCGAGTAAAGAGACCACTGTCATCTTCTATACGCGACAAGTCTTCGTCTTCGGCAATATCATCTGCTGCTTTCACATACAGAGTTTCTCCGGTACGTGAGACCTTGAACTGGCCTTCGATGGGCTCTACGTAAGCAGGATCGGGAGTGTCTCGGTTCGCCTCAGGTGGAGGCGGCGGCAGAAGATCCATCGGCTGGTTGAATATCCGCAGGGTTGGAGGCTTTTGGTACGAAGACTGGACATCAGTGGTCACAATCATGACGCTGCCTCTCCAGATCTCCCGCTCTCTGCCTCCCCGGGTCTTATCCTTGCGTAGACCGGTATAGCGCAGAAGAGGTCCACATTTCAAGTGCAATGGTGGGTTGAAGCTAGTTTGTACAGTCGGCACATCTGCATAACCATCGTAGGTAGGCTCTGTATAACTGGAGGGGCGTCGATTACTGTTAGCCTGGCGCTCCTCCCACCATGCCCTGTTTGTGCTGTTTGACCTTGCAGGTGTGTCCAAGTCAAGATCATCGGCGACAAGTGTAGCAATTGGAGCGCCTCTCCATTCCTCCAACACGGGCGGCCTGACGTATGATCTTTCGGGCCCCTGGTCAAGATTTGAAACGTAGTCTTCGGGATCGTTCAGCGTGTGTGATTGTAGGTCCTGTTCTGGCTCGGTAAAGCCCACGCTCTTGCGAGATGGTGCCGGTACTGGCTGAGTGTAGGAGGGTGGGCGGTGGCTGGCTATCCGAGGAGTGAGCGCTTTTTGGTCAATTTCCTGCTGCTGCATCTCCATCTGTGCAGCCAAGATACCCCTGCTATCTCGCCGACTGCGTTGTCTTGTCGGTTCTTGTACTGCGGGAGCATCGGAGGTTACTCGCTGGCTATCTCTGCGGTTCATTTGAGCGCCAGCTGCAGTATCTTCAAAACCTGTGAGGCCCAAGCCAGGAGATGCAATGGGCTTTCGGTGGATATTCTGCGCAGTAGGTGGTGCAGTGCGATCACGAAAGCTGCCCGCCCCCTTTGAACCCTCAGTCGGTTCTTTCCCTTTGACGCTCAAACTACGTGCAGCCACGACTTCAGCAGGAGGCATTCTCTGGGGAGCCGAAACCACTCGTTGCTGTCGTTGTGCGGGCTGATAGACTGGGACTGCTACTGCTGTGCCAGCCGAGGGGTCCCACGGCTCGCTCAGATCGTAGGCGTATCCATCTTCAGAGTCGAGGTCACTAATGTCGGGAGATTTGGGGCTTTGCACGGGCATTGAGACGTGGCGCTTGGGACTCGATTTGGAGTGGGTCGTACTGGCAGCCTTCATTGGGCTCGCCTTGAGCTGGGCTGCTGCGCGTTGTTGCATCTCTGCAGCTTCGCGCGCTCGTTTGGCTCGGTGGTCGGCTTCGACTCTTTCCTGGGCAGCCAGTTCAGCTTCGAGCATGCGTACACGGCGCGCTTCTTTGCTGATGTCATCCAGCTTGCCCTCGAGCTTCTGCAGCGGCGAACGGTCAGGCACTGAGGGCTTGCGCTGGGAGCTCCGACGCTCGACAGTTCCGGATAACGGCTCCACGGGAGCATAGGGTGGCGATCGTAGGTCCAATAGTCTGCCAGCGGCCGACTGCACTGACGGCTGTTCTCTCCGACTGGGGTTGGTTTGTATGGTAGGGTCGCGAGAACGCGGGGGCCTTCTGGGGCTGGGCTTGACGGCATAGGGATCCTTGTAGGACATGGGGGGCGCACTGGGGACGTCGGGCGCAGCTGGGACGGGCTCGCTCATTGCGCCCGTCGTGGGCGGGGGAATGTGCTGGCTGTGTCTGCGCCTATGGGAGGAGGATCGCGAGGCGCCATTGGAGACTGGGCGGGCGGTGTTGCTGGGGACAGCATCGGACATGGCGGGCTCTGGGGGTGGAAGCTGGTAGGGAAGGACATCTGGCGGGCGACGGTACGAGTTGCGGCGCTGTGGAGGATTCGAGTCGGGGAGCTTGTGGAGCGTAGGAGCGGCGGCGGCGGCGGTCCTAGTGGTGTCCATGTTGGGGATGGGGATGGGGCTGGGGCTGGGTCATATGGAGGGACAGCGATGGCGAGAGGGCGTTTGGGCGCACCAAGGGCGCGAGGAGGCTGTCACAATAGACGACTTAGAGACCTGGCCAATTGGTACGACATGCTTGATAGCTACCTATGCGAGAGTGTCGAGGGTCGAAGATGGGCGCGCAGGTGCGGGGGCGGCGCGGGCGCGTAGCAGCAGGTTGGGTAGGGCAGGACAGGGCAGGGCAGGGCAGGATATGTACAAGGCCGGGCGCGAAGCAGAGAGTGTATGTACAAAGTAGAGGGAGGGGAATCTGACGGTGCAGGGCGGCAGCGGCTGATATTCATGCCAGCTCACAGCTCGAGGCCGTTACGAGAGAGGCGGGCAGGACAGCCACAGTTGCCAGCCCCCTCGAACCTCAACGACGACGCAAATCAAGGATGGCTACGCAATCAATCATAAGCACTCTCACAACCCAGTGCCCCACCGAGCAGCGGGCGAGCCACGGGTTGCGCCCTGCGCTGGTTGCGCCGGCTGGTTGCGCCTTGCTGCTCGCGGCTTGGCTCCGGGAACCAAAGAAGCAGAGGTGGGCTGGGGCGGTGATCCTGATCTGGCTGGCTGGGGGGCTCAGGCTGTCGGGGTCCGTCTGCCTGTCTGCCACGGGTCTGTTTCAGTAAAGCATTCGCGTTTCGCCGACCGCAGCGCTGCCCTTTCTTTCAACTCGCCGACGCCACCCTTTCTACTCGTCTACGTCCATTCTTCTTCTTCTTTTCTTCGTCGTCTTTTCCCTCGACTCTTCACTTCACTCCTCCTGCATCTGCTGCCCCCCGCCACCGCCAAACACCCCTGGCCCTGCCTGTGCATCGCTCGCCTTCCGCAACCGGCCATCAATACATCCATCCCTGAGGCCCCTCGCCTTGACCTCCACGTTGCACCCCACGGCGCCCCGTACATGATCGCACCCGCCATCCCATAGATCTCCCAGGCGCCGCCTCCGCCATGCGCTTCCTCTACTTCTCCGGCCTGCTGTCGGCCGCCACACTGGCCCTCGCCGGCCACCACCTCCCTGCCCGCGACTATGCCGCAAACGACTACTACGCCATCCACGTCGCCTCATCCGCCTCGCCCCAAGAGCTGGCTGCCTACCTCGGCCTGACATACGAGGGCCCCTTTGGCTCCCTCGACGACCACCACGTCTTCCGCGCACCCAAGCACGATAACGACATCGTCGAGGATGCCCGCCAGGAGCTGAAGCGCCGGCGGCGGAAGAGGGAGGTTGGCTCAGAGTACCACACCCTCGACAGCATACACTTCACCCAGAAGCAGAAGCTCAAGGCTCGCCACTGGAAGCGCAGCATCATACCCCCGCGCGCCTCGCCCGTCATCGACGCCATCAACACACAGCGCGAGGTGGTCAAGTCCCTCGACATCAAGGACCCCATCTTCGCCGAGCAGTGGCATCTGTTCAACGTCAAAGACCCCGGCAACGACATCAACGTTACAGGGGTGTGGATGCAAGGCATCACCGGCAAGGGTGTCACTGCCTGCGTCGTTGACGACGGCCTCGATTACGGCAGCGCAGACCTCAAGGACAACTTCTTCGCCGAAGGCTCCCACGATTTCAACGACCACGAAGACCTCCCCACCCCCAAACTTTCCGACGACCGCCACGGCACACGCTGCGCCGGAGAAATCGCTGCAGGAAAGAACAACGCGTGTGGTCTTGGTTTGGCCTACGATGCCAAAATCTCCGGAGTGCGCATCCTCTCCGGCGATATCAGTGACGTGGACGAGGCCCTCGCCATCAACTACGAGATGCAGAAAAACGACATTTACTCATGCTCGTGGGGTCCTTCCGATGACGGCAAGACCATGCAGGCTCCTGGCATTCTCATCAAAAAGGCAATGGTGACGGCTGTCCAGCAAGGCCGCGGCGGCAAGGGCTCCATTTACGTCTTCGCGGCGGGTAACGGCGCTGAGAAAGACGACAACTGCAACTTCGACGGCTACACCAACAGCATCTACAGTATCACCGTCGGCGCTATCGACAAGAAAAACGACCACCCCTACTACTCAGAGGCCTGCTCTGCACAGCTCGTCGTGACGTACAGCAGTGGTGGCGGAGACGCCATCCACACAACCGATATTGGTGCAAACCAGTGCACCAGCCAGCATGGAGGCACGTCCGCAGCCGGCCCCATCGGCGTTGGAGTCTATGCTCTTGTTCTGCAAGCCCGCCCCGAGCTCACATGGCGCGATGTGCAGTGGCTTACTGTCTTGACCGCCGTTCCGTTTGGTGATTCTAGCGAATGGGTCAAGACGGCCACCGGCCGCCTGTTCAGTCACCAGTTCGGCTACGGCAAGCTCGATGCGTACGCCATTGTGGAGAAGGCGAAGACATGGAATCTTGTTAAGCCTCAGGCGTGGTTCTGGTCACCTTGGATGCACGTGAAGAAGGTGATCCCCGAAGGCGACCAGGGCCTTGCTAGCGTATTTGAAGTCACGGCGGATATGCTCGCGGAAGCCAACTTCGAACGCGTCGAGCACATCACCCTGACCATGAACATTAAGCATCAGCGCCGCGGTGACCTCAGTGTCGAGCTCATCTCACCAGCCGGAGTAAGCTCTTACTTGTCGACACCGCGCCGTGATGACGACGCTGCCGTTGGATACACCGACTGGACTTTTATGTCTGTTGCGCATTGGGGCGAATCGGGTATTGGAAACTGGACCGTCGTTGTCAAGGATGTGAAGCCGGGCAACAACATGCAGGGCATCTTCACAGACTGGAAGCTTCGTCTTTGGGGCGAATCCATCGACTCGTCCAAATCCAAGCTTCTGCCTATCCCTACCATGCATGACGACGACGAACACGACAAGATTGACGACCACCCGGCACACACCACATCGGTTGCTCTACCCTCTATCACCAAGCCAACCGTCACGGCTAAGCCCAGTGACCATCCCGACCGCCCCGTCAATCAGAAGCCTTCCGAGACAAGCGTAGGTGAGGCTGTCTCTACAGCGGCCCCGTCCTCGACCTCGTCCTCGCTGCCCGCCGAGAACTTCCTCCCATCTCCATTCCCAACGTTTGGCGTCTCCAAACGCACACAGGTCTGGATCTACGGCGCCTTGTCTCTCATCGTTGTCTTTGTTGCTGGTCTCGGTGCATACTTCTACATTGCGCGCAGGAAGCGCCTCCGCGACTCGCGCGACGCGTACGAGTTTGAGGTTCTGGACGATGTCGAGGATCGCGAGGACACTGGAATGCTTGCTGCAGGTGCTGGTGGCAAGAAGGGCCGCGGACGTGCGAAGCGTGGTGGCGAACTGTACGATGCCTTTGCTGGAGAGTCGGACGAGGATCTCCTCAGTGATAGCGAAGACGGCGATGAAGGCCCATACAGAGACCGAGAGGAGCGCTTCAACGAGAAACACTACAACGAGAAACACGAAGTGGGGTCGGATGCAGGTGGCAGTAGCGACAGCGGCAGCGCTGGTGCAAGGAGGCAATAAGCTCCCGGAGTTGTTGGGTCTATCTCGCATTCATGTAGGAGAGAATACTGGAGTCGTCTTGTTTTCATAGGGCTAGGCATTGATTATCATTTTGGCATCAATGGCATTGGGCGGCGTTCTTGCTTTCTATCTAGATCATGTTGAGTCAAAGCATGTACTTCGCTCCTATACAGACGCTGTGACTGTACCGACCTTATAATCTAGCCTACTCCGTGAAAGCTATCTGCCCACGTTGAGTGAGTGGGTGTGGTGTTGTGCAATGATGCCATGCTGGAAGCTGCAAGTCAAACGGTCATGTCACGTGCACGGCTACCTTGGGCAGCTTCTTCAAAAGTTCTCGGCTGCACCTCACTTGCCATCCAACTGCAGGGCGCGCCCCGCAATCCACTCTCTACAATTCCGACGCGTTTTCTCGCCCGGCACCGTGCGGGATTTGTATAAAACAGATTTACTTGACCTTGAGGTCCTAATTCGCAACTCTACGAGGCCCGCACGCCTCTGATCTGATCGCGCAAAGCGCACGAGAACGCGACAGCGACAGCCACCGCCACCATGACGCAAAACCCGAACAACCTCGCGCAGTTCAAATATGCGGCCATGTCGAATTTGGTCCTGCAGGCGGACCGTCGATTCACATCGCGCCGCCCAGATGAACACACGGGCGACCCCGAGTCACTCGCTGGCCGCATCAACATTCGCGACATGGGCGGGCGGACCGCGCGAGACAACGCGCCCACGCAGGCGAAGAAGCCCAAGGGGCTGGGGATCGAGCGAGGGAGCATCACAGAGGGTGGCGACGTGCTCGAGCGTGAGCAACGGAAGCGGAAGAGGGATGACGGGACCAGCGCCTTTGGAGCTACTGCGACGGCCGACTTCAACATTGAGGGTCTCCGCTACAGGCCGCGAACGCCTGCAACACGCGCCACATTCGAACTCATCACCACCATTGTCAGCAAGGCTCTTGGCGATGTTCCTGTCTCCACCACTCGAAGTGCTGCCGATGCGGTCCTGGAGTACCTGAAGGATGACTCTATGAAGGACTTTGACAAGAAGAGGGAAGTTGACGACCTCCTTGGCAGCTCAATGGGCGCGAAAGAGTTCAATGAGCTGGTCAACCTCGGCAAGAAGATCACCGACTTTGATGCACAGGACGATGAAGAGGAGGGCGACGCACAGATGGCTGACGCTGATGGCGCTGAAAACGACGACAATCAGGGTGTTGCTGTTGTCTTCGACGATGAAGAGGACGACGAAGAAGCCCAGACTTTCGAAGTACGCGACGCCGATACCTCGGACGAAGAGGATGAGGCCGAGGCAGCCGTCGAGCAGATTGGAATCGATCAGGAGAACGGAGCTGGAGGTTTTGCCGACACGGAGGAGATGATCATCCAGAGCGACACTGCGGCTTCGACAGACCGCAAGGATGCCGCGGATCAGCTTATTCCAGCACACGAGATCGACGCGTACTGGCTGCAACGGCAGATCGGAGAAGTCTACGAGGACGCCCACACACAGCAAGAGAAGACACGGGATGCATTGAGCATCTTGGCAGGCGTAACGGAAGAAGGAGAAGAGAAGGAACTGCGCGAAATCGAGAACGACCTCATGGAGCTTTTCGACTACGAGCACCACGAACTTGTTGCAAAGCTCGTCCTCAACCGAGACAGAGTTGTTTGGGTGACGAGGTGGAGGCGTGCAGCAGAAGACAACGACGAGCGAACGGCCGTGGAACGGGAAATGAGGGCTGCTGGTCAGCAACAAATCCTTCAGGAACTCCGCGCAAGAGAGACTGGTGTCAAGACGGAGGACGGAGGACAGGGCAAGATGAAGTTCAACCTCAAGGACATCAGCATGCCGGACTCCAACGACGTAGACATGGACGATGCGCCCAAGTCAGAGGGGATTGTCGGCGGACTACAGCCAAACAGCCGTTTGGTGAACCTGGACAACATTGTCTTCGACCAAGGCAACCACCTCATGACAAATCCCAGTGTCAAGCTGCCCCAGGGCTCCACTCGCCGTCAGTTCAAGGGTTACGAGGAGATTCACGTGCCTGCACCGAAAGCGAAGCGCGATCCCAACGAGCGGCTCATGCCCACTACCGAGCTCCCCGACTGGGCACGAGTTGGTTTCGGCAACTCGAAGTCGCTCAACCGTATCCAGACAAAGTGTTTCCCCACGGCCTTCCACGACGATGGCAACATGCTGATTTGCGCTCCTACGGGTTCTGGTAAGACAAACGTCGCTATGCTGGCTATGCTCCGGGAAATCGGCAAGCACCGAAACCCAGAGACTGGCGAGATTGCTCTCGACGACTTCAAGATCATCTTCATCGCCCCCCTGAAGGCCCTTGTAGCTGAGCAGGTCGGTAACTTTGGCAAGCGTCTGGAGCCCTACGGCATCAAGGTCGCCGAGCTTACGGGTGACCGTCAATTGACAAAGCAGCAAATTGCGGAGACACAGATCATCGTCACCACACCGGAAAAGTACGACGTCATCACACGCAAGGCCACCGATACAAGCTACATCAATCTCGTTCGCCTCATCTGTATCGACGAGATCCATCTGCTTCACGACGAGCGTGGTCCGGTTGTTGAAAGTATTGTCAGTAGGACGCTCCGCCGCAGCGAGCAATCGGGCGACCATGTTCGCATCGTGGGTCTGAGTGCCACACTCCCTAATTACCGCGATGTTGCAAGCTTCCTCCGTGTGGACCCCGACAAAGGCCTTTTCCATTTCGACGCGACCTTCCGACCTTGTCCTTTGAAGCAGGAGTTTATTGGTGTGACCGACAAAAAGGCCATCAAGCAACTGAAGGCCATGAACGATGTTTGCTACACCAAAGTCCTCGAGCAAGTGGGCGAACACCGCAACCAGATGCTGATCTTCGTGCACTCGCGAAAGGAGACAGCGAAGACAGCGAAGCACATCAGGGACAAGGCTCTTGAAGAAGAGACAATAGGCAAGATCCTGCGATCCGACGCTGCGAGCCGAGAAATTCTGCGGGAGGAAGCCGAGTCGGTCCAGAACAGCGATCTCAAGGACCTCATGCCCTATGGTTTCGGCATTCATCACGCTGGAATGTCCCGCGCAGATCGTTCCACGGTTGAGGATTTGTTTGCCGACGGCTCAATTCAAGTCCTCGTTTGCACAGCAACATTGGCTTGGGGAGTCAACTTGCCCGCGCATACGGTTATCATCAAGGGAACTCAGGTCTACTCTCCCGAGAAGGGAAGCTGGGTCGAGCTGAGTCCCCAGGATGTCTTGCAGATGCTTGGTCGAGCTGGTCGTCCACAGTACGACACCTACGGAGAAGGAATCATCATCACGACACAGGCCGAAATTCAGTACTACCTGTCCTTGCTCAACCAGCAGTTGCCTATTGAATCGCAGCTCGTCAGCAAACTCGTCGATAACCTTAATGCCGAAATCGTCCTTGGTAACGTACGTAACCGAGACGAGGGTGTTGACTGGCTTGGATACAGCTATCTGTTTGTCCGTATGCTGCGATCGCCCGGTCTGTACAGAGTTGGTCCGGAGTACGAGAACGATACGGTTCTCGAGCAAAGGCGTGTCGATCTCATCCACGCAGCCGCACATGTTCTGGAGAGGTGTAGTCTTATCAAATACGACCGAAAGACTGGACAGCTTCAGCCAACCGAGCTCGGAAGAATTGCCTCCCACTACTACATCAGCCACAACTCCATGATGACATACAACCAGCACATCCAGCCCGGCATCACCGCTATCGAGCTGTTCCGAGTGTTTGCGTTGAGCGAGGAATTCAAGTTCATTCCCGTCCGCCAGGATGAGAAGCTAGAACTCGCGAAACTACTCGGTCGAGTTCCGATTCCCGTCAAGGAGGGCGTCGAGGAGGCACAGGCCAAGATCAACGTCCTTCTCCAGGCCTATATCTCGCGACTCAAACTGGATGGTCTGGCCCTTATGGCCGACCTGGTGTATGTCACACAGTCGGCAGGGCGTATTCTCCGCGCCATCTTTGAGATTTGCTTGAAGAAGGGTTGGTCTCAGGTTGCGAAGCTGGCCCTCGACATGTGCAAGATGGCCGAGAAGCGCATGTGGCCAACCATGACACCTCTGCGACAGTTCCCCACATGCCCAAGGGACATTGTACAGAAAGCGGAACGAATCGACGTCACCTGGCCAAGCTACTTTGGCCTCGACCCCCCGAGCATGGGCGAGCTCCTCGGAATGCCCAAGGCTGGCAAGGTTGTCTGCCAGCTCGTCGAGAAGTTCCCGCGTCTCGAGATCGAAGCCACTCCTCGGCCAGTCACAAGGTCGCTGTTGAAGCTGGAGCTTGCAGTCAGGCCCAATTTTGTCTGGGACGACTCGCTGCATGGTGCTTCCGAGGCATTCTGGATCCTTGTCGAGGATTGCGATGGCGAGCAGATCTTGTTCCATGACCAGTTCATCCTCCGAAAGCACTACTCGGAAGGCGACGCCAATGAACATCTGGTTGAGCTGACTGTGCCGATCGATGAGCCAATGCCGCCAAACTACTTCATTACTGTCCTTTCCGACCGATGGATGGCCTCTGAGACTAAACTTGCTGTTTCTTTCCAGAAGCTCATTCTGCCAGCCAAGTTCCCGGCTCACACCCCTACTCTGGACCTTCAGCCTCTGCCTGTCTCGGCGCTGAAGAGGAAGGAGTACATGAGCCTGTATGACGACGTCAGCCGTTTCAACAGAGTTCAGACACAGGTGTTCAATTCTTTGTATACTACAGACGACAACGTCTTGGTTGGTGCCTCAGCTGGTATCGGAAAGACGTTCTGCGCGGAGTTTGCCATTCTGCGACACTGGGCTAGCGATGCCGAGGGTCGGATCATCTACTTGGCACCTTTCCAGGAGCTCGTGGATAACCAGTACAAGAACTGGAACGAGCGTCTCTCTGGGCTGAGCGGCGGTAAAGATATCGTCAAGCTCACGGGCGAAACAACTGCCGATCTGCGGCTGCTCGAGAAGGGTGATCTTGTTCTGGCTACTCCGGCCCAGTGGGACTCGCTCTCTCGCCAATGGCAGCGACGAAAGAATGTGCAGAGTGTCGCTCTGCTGATTGCTGATGAGCTTCACATGCTCGGGGGTGCCAACGGACACGTCTACGAGATTGTCGTATCTCGCATGCAGGCCATGGCAGCCCAGCTCGAGTCTAAGCTGCGCATCGTTGGCCTCAGTGTTTCTCTCGCAAATGCACGGGATGTTGGTGAATGGATTGGCGCAAGCAAGCACACAATCTACAACTTCAGCCCCGGAGTCCGAGCGGTGCCACTTGAGCTGAAGATCCAGACATTCACAATCCCTCATTTCCCTTCGCTGATGATGGCGATGGCTCGGCCGACTTACTCGGCCATTACGCAGATGTCTCCTGACAAGCCAGCCATGGTTTTCGTCCCCAGCCGGAAGCAAGCTCGTTCGTCTGCTGCTGACTTGTACAATGCCTGCGTTGCCGACGACAACGATGACCGCTTCCTGAATGCGCCACTGGAAGACATCCAGCCCATCCTTGCAAAGGTCAACGAGCAAGCACTGGCTGAGTCGCTATCCCACGGTATTGGATACTTCCACGAAGCCCTTAACCCCTTCGACAAGAAGGCTGTCCAGCATCTGTTCAAGGTTGGTGCTATCCAGGTTCTGATCGTATCCCGCAATTCGTGCTGGGAAATTGACAGCAGCGCTCACCTGGTCGTTGTTCAAGGCACCCAATTCTACGAGGGTCGCGAGCACCGCTACGTCGACTACCCCATTGCCGAGATTCTGCAGATGTTTGGAAAGGCAGGTCGGGTAGGATACGACAAGTCCGCGAAGGGTGTTCTCATGCTGCCTGCCGTCAAGCGCGACTACTTCAAGAAGTTCCTCAACGAGGCGCTGCCAATCGAGAGTTACCTCCACGACTACCTGCACGATGCATTCGTCGCTGAGGTCAGTGCGAAGACGATTGAGTCGACTCAGGAGGCCGTCGACTGGTCTACATACACCTACTTCTACCGCCGCCTTCTTGCCAACCCTAGCTACTACAACCTTCATGACACGTCGCACGAGGGTCTCAGCGCTCATTTGTCGGAGCTTGTGGAGCAGACACTGAAGGAGCTTGAAGAAGCCAACCTCATTGAGCACGATGAGGACGAGGATGCCATTACGCCTCTCAACCCCTGCATGATTGCTGCCTACTACAACATCTCCTTCATCACCATGCAGACTTTGATGATGTCGCTCAACGGCAGGACCAGCTTGAAGGGCGTGTTGGAGATTATCACCGCCGCCACCGAGTTCGAAGACGTGCAGATCCGACGTCACGAAGACCATATCCTCCAGCGCATCTACGACCGCGTGCCGTACAAGATGCAGGAGCCCAGCTTCGAGACGCCGCACTTCAAGGCGTTTGTTCTCCTGCAAGCGCACTTCTCTCGCATGCAGCTGCCCATCGATCTCGCCAAAGACCAGGAGTATGTCATCCGCAAGGTTCTGAACATTCTCAGCGCCAGTGTCGACGTTCTCTCGTCGGAAGCCAATCTCAACGCCATGTCGGCCATGGAGCTTTCTCAGATGGTGGTGCAAGCCATGTGGCAGAAGGACTCGCCGCTCAAGCAGATCCCGCATTTCGACGTGGACACGATCAAGGCCAGCCAGAAGTTTGGCATCAACGACGTCGACGACTTCATCAACGCCATGGACGAGGACGAGAACCCCGACTACAAGGCTCTCATCTCGGCGCTCGACGTGGACCAGCGGCAGCTGGCCGACATTGCCAACTTCACCAACAACTACTACCCGAACATTGAACTGGAGCACGAGCTGGTGGACCCCGAGTCGATTGCATCCAACTCGCCGGCGCAACTCAAGGTGCGCATCACACGTGCGCTCGACGAGGACGAGGAGCTCAAGACGGACGTGCACGCGCCGTTCTACCCGGCGGACAAGACGGAGAGCTGGTGGCTGGTTGTGGGCGACCAGAAGGAGCACTCGCTGCTTGCCATCAAGAAGGTGACGATTCCGCGCAAGCTCGAGACGGTGCTCGAGTTTACCCTCGAGAAGCCGGGCGACCACGAGTTGACGCTGTATCTCGTCAGCGACAGCTACCTCGGTGTCGACCAGGCGCCGACGTTTAGGGTTAGCGCTGCTGAGGGTATGGAGGAGGATAGCGAGGAGGAGGAGGAGTAGGTTGGAGAATATACCTTGGTGCAGAGTAGATATCGAGGGCGGGGGAGATGGTGGAGACTGATGCTGTTTATTCCAGGCGCTTTTTTATGGGTGTTGGACGCTTTTTTGTATTATATTCTGCTAGATGAATCGGGTGGTATACACAACCGTCCTCTACATACACAGATGGAAAGTTGCTCTGCTGTGTTGCGTTGCTCCGGGGAGGAGCGCGGTGTTGCGACGTGTGGTTTCGAGTCGTCACCGCATAGGCAGTCACTGTCACTGTCCCTACTCACCCTTCCACACAGAATGCTTGCACCAGTAAGCCATCCCGCCCAGCGCAAGTCTCCGCGGATCAAAGGAACAGCGCCGCTGGCAAGAGTATCCTAGACCAGGCCAGACCAGATCAGATCAGACCAGACTAGGTATCTAACCGGCGTCCGTCTAGTGAGTAGGTAGGCAGTCGATTGAATCAGGCCAACCACCACCACCGATACTAAGTTGAAATATCGGGGAAACCAGCGCCAGAGCAAGCGGTCAGTGGGATGGCGGAGGCGCAGGCAGAGGCAGAGTCAGGGCGCGCATGGCGATAAGAGGCCTCGGCGGGCGGGTCGCTGGGGTGGGTGGGCGTGCTTCTAGAAGAGGGGAGGGCGCCGAAGGTGGGGTGGGGTGAGGCAGGTTGTTTGTTGGGAGTGAATGCGAGGGAAGGGGAGGGGACTTGTGTGGTGTGATGCGACAGGCAGACAGGCAGCGACGATAAGAGAAGGAAGAATTTGCACAGTATCTAGGTAGTCGGGTACCTGGGTTCCTATGCACATGCACATGGCAGAGCCGCGACACATGGCATGGCATGGCACGGCGTGGGCTGATCTGATAACGAGAGAGAGCCGCAAGATAAGAGCCGAACCCGACCTTGGACGCGACCCGCGCATTCACCACCCAGCTACCCACCCCGACGCCACAGCCCTCACAAGCGCGCCACGGTGCGCCGGCTTCCCTCGGCTCAACCGCCTGCTCCGTCCATCGGGGGGCGCACTTCTTTCACTCGCACACCACAACCACGCCCAGCGGCGGCGGCTCGCCGCGGTGGGAGCGTCAGCCCAGTCGCGCGTCGAGCGGGTTCCCCGCACGCTCTGGGGTAATACGTAAGAGTAATTGGTCCCCCAGACGGGCGCGGCCAAGGGTCGGGCAAGCCACGAGGATGCGGTTGGAGAGCCAAGATAGTCCAAGATAGATAGCTGGCTGATGATGGGAGCTCCGACGCGGCATCTCGAAATCTCTGTCGCCCATCATGCGGCGCAGACGCGAACGCGACCGCGACTCCGACCTTGACTGCTCCGGCGCCCAGACGTATAAGAGCCGGGGGGTCGCACTGCTGCTGCTGATGCTGGCTCACTGCGCGCGGCTCTTTTGTGTCCTCACTCGTGCTGCTGCTGCTGCTGCTGTTAATTACTGCTGAACATTTACATACAACAGAGCGGTACTAGCGCCCGCTGGCCAGCCCGACGTCATGCCCAACCTTCACATCGTGGACCCTGAAAAGGGCAACCACGGCACCTCGACCTCGTACGCATGGGACGCAGAGCTCACCACATCCCACGATGAACCTTTTATCCACGGCGCCGGCACCGTCGCAGAGGAGACGGGCAGGGGCGGCGACACCCACCGCGGCCTGAAGAGCAGACACATCCAGTTCTTGTACGTCCTTGGTCTTGGTCTTTGTCTTGCCCACGTGCATCCAGCAGCGCACCATGCTAATCCCACCGCAGGGCCCTCGGCGGTGCCATTGGAACCGGATTATTCGTCGGCAGCGGTGGCATTCTTGCCATCGTCGGACCCGCGCCCCTCTTCATGGCCTATCTCGCCATGATGATCGTCGTCTACAATGTCATGAACAACTTGGCCGAAATCGTCACATACCTGCCCATGAAGGGAATCACCATCCCCTACTTCGTCAAGCGCTTCGTCGACCCCAGTCTCGCCTTTGCCGCTGCCTGGAACTACTGGTATGCCTATGCCATCCTCGTCGCTGCCGAAGCCTCGGCCGGCTCCATCCTGCTGTCGTACTGGGACACGCCTGTCCACAGCGCCGTGTGGATCACCGTCTTCCTCGTCATTGTGCTGTTCCTCAACATCGTCGCCGTGGGCATCTTCGGCGAGGCCGAGTTCTGGTTCGCATCCATCAAGTTCATCACCATCATGGGCCTGATCATCATCGGCTTCGTCATCATGCTCGGCGGCAGCCCCAACGGCCAGGGCCGCCTGGGCTTCCGCTACTGGAACAACCCGGGCGCCTTCAAGCCCTACCTCGCTGACGGCCACGCCGGCAACTTCCTCGCCTTCTGGACCGCCTTTGTCCGCGCCGGCTTCGCCTTCATCACGTCGCCCGAGCTCATCGCCCTCTCGGCTGGCGAAACCATCGCGCCCCGTCGCAACATCCCCAAGGCCGCCGGCCGCTTCATCTACCGCCTGGCCATCTTCTACGGCTTCGGCGCCTTCATCATCGGCGTCATTGTGCCCTCGGACGATGAGCGCCTGCTGAGCCTCGAGTCCAACGCCTCGGCCTCGCCCTTTGTCATCGGCATCAAGCGCGCAGGCATCGGCGGCCTCGACCACGCCATCAACGGTGCCGTCCTGACGTCCGCCTGGTCCGCCGGCAACGCGTTCCTGTTCTCTGGCTCGCGCGTCCTCTACGGCATGGCGCTGTGTGGCGACGCGCCGCGCATCTTCGGGCGCACGAGCAAGAGCGGCGTCCCGTGGGTCGCGGTCCTCGCGACGTGGTCCGTCGGCCTGCTCGCGTACCTCAACGTGTCCAGCACCGGCGCCCAGGTCTTCATGTGGTTCAGTAACCTGTCGACTATCTCGGGCTTCATCGCGTGGATCGTCGTAATGGTCACCTACATCCGCTTCCGCAAAGCAATGCAGTACAACAACCTGCTCACCGAGCTCCCCTACCGCACGCCCTTCCAGCCGTACCTCGTGTGGGTCATCCTCGTCGTCGTCTCGCTGCTGACGCTCACAAACGGCTTCGGCGTCTTCGCGGACTGGGACGTTGCAGACTTCATCGCCGCGTACATCACCATCCCTATCTTCCTCGTCCTCTACCTCGGCCACAAGGCCTGGCACCGCACCCCGTTTGCTATCAAAGTCCACAACATCGACGTCTTGACGGGCAAGCGCGAGATGGACGAGTTTTGCAAAAACGACATCTCGGGCGCCCCCGTGCCCAAGAACTTTGCGCAGAGGGTCTGGTACTGGATTGCGTAGGCGCGGGGCCGTGTGTGTAAGGGGCAGGTGTGTGGAGGGGGGGTTGTATATCCATTTAGCGACTTTCATTCCACGTAACTATGATTGACCGTGGTCCACTATATACGTTTCTCAATTGCAAGCGTGATGTTCTTTTTTTCGGTGATAACTAGTGGTAGATCAGACACGATTTCATGGCAGAGTAAATAAACACCAAAACAAAAATTACACACGCGCGACGTTTCCAACTTAACTTCCAACTCCAAGCAAAAAGATCATGTAAACCTCCCCCGTACTTACACTGCTAATTGCCAATGTGACGCGCCAAAAAAAAGTGGACAGGCAGGTGATCGAAACCTGGACCTCCCGCAGATTGATCTAAGCTCTGAAAGAAGAGAAGATGCAAAGCGGGCGCTCTACCACTGAGCCACATGCCCTGGGTTGTCGTGCTTAGTAACACGTGATTTGATGAATGGTTGGGTCGTCAGAAAATTAATAATAAAAGCAAAAAAAGAGAGAGAGGGGCGAGATAAGAGGGTGGTGGAGGATGGTGTAGGGTTGGTGTTGAGGTGGGGCTGGTGGAATCTGGTTAGGCGCTCAGGTGGGGTGGGATGGAAAGGTTGCTTTGAGCAGATTGTTTGTGCGATGTTTAGTCTGGGCGGGTGTTTGTATGTTTATTCCATCTGACCAACTCAATTCAATTTTATTCAATTCAATTCGGTTCAAATTAGTTCAGATCAGTCCAATTCAATTCAACTCGGTTCATCCCAATCCAATTCAATCAACTCAAATCACCCCATTACACCCGCAAAATCACCCTACGTCTCAACCCTCTGTAGCCCCTTTTGGAACAACGGACTCTGCGTCACCCTCTCCCAGTCATGCAACAGCTCCGTGTTCGCCGTCCCATCCCTCACCTCGATCCCGCCCCGCCTCACCATCTCCTCTTCAAACCCCATAACCAGCGCCGCGCGGTCCCCGCCCCGCGCAACCTCGACCAGCGCATCCCGCAGCTTGCCCGCGTCCGTGAGCGAGTGGTTTAGGCCCTGGCCCCGCTGGTACGTCATCGGGTGCACCGCGTCGCCGACCATGGTGATGAGCCCGCCGTGGTTGTCCCAGCGGTGGCCTGGGAGCGAGGGATTCCAGTCTGTCAGCCCCATGTACCAGATGGAGGTTGAGGGAGAGTCGGGGGAGACCCATTCGAGGGCGGATTTCCACGGGTCGCAGAAGGGCTTGGAGAGGGCCTTTTGCTGCTCCAGGCGCTGCGCGTCGGTCCAGGTTGAGGTTGCTTCTTGCTCGGCTAGGCTGCTTTGCCAGGAGATGTAGAAGAAGAAGGTCCAGGACGACGGGTCGTTGGGGTCTGCGACGTCGTGCATACCGAAAAAGGCGAAATTGTTGCTGGGGTGGGCGCTGGCGAGGAAGAGCGGGTGGAAGGATCGCAGGAAGAGGGCTTGCTCTGTGGTGAACTTTGCCTGGACAAAGGTCGCGGCGTAGGGGATGCGGTTGATGGCGCCGAGCTCAGGGCCCAGCAGGACCTGTCGCGTCGTGGAGCGCGCGCCGTCTGCGCCGACGAGAAGGCTTCCCGTGGCTGAGGAGCCGTCGGTGAAGTGCGCCGTGACCGACTGCTCGTCGTCGGCGTACGTGACGCCCTCGAGATGCTTGCCATGCTGCACATCGATGTGCTGAGAGAGGAGGTCCCGCAGCTTGCTTCGCCTGAGGCGGTAAAAGGGCCCAAAGGTAAAGGTCGCCATGGTCTCGCCCGTGTCGCCTCGCAGCCAGATGAGGTCATCCTGCTCCTTTGTGGGAACGTGGGGGTCTACTTGGAGGCTCTGGACACGGTCGAGCCACTCATCTGGCATGAGGCTCTTGAGGGCAGGAAAGCCCCAGTGCAGGCCCATGTTCCAGTCGCGCTCCCTGTGGCGTGAGGCATTTTTCTCGAAGACGGTGCATGCTATGCCGGCCTGGTGTGGGGTCAGCTGCGTGGGCAGAGTGCTCTGGGTGTGGGGGGTCTACTTTACGGAGGCCCTGAGCCAAAGCAAGGCCAGTGGTGCCTGCAATTGGATTAGATCAGATGCGACGTTGAGGCTGAGGCTGAGGGCTAGGTAGGGAAGGCTCGCGTACTTACCAGAGCCAATGATAAGGACGGGCAGGGGAGATGAGGCGCCGTCAGCCCTTGTGCTGGGGTCCATGGCGATGGCGATGGCGATGGCGATAGCGATAGCGGCGGAGGAGGGCGGATGGCGGGGCGGAGGTAGGCGACGGCTGCTTTTGCGCTCGCAGCGAGGACTGGAGATGGGATATGAGAACAATATGGTCGTCGTGTGCAATGCAGGTACCTGTCTGTACCTATACACTGCCGCTGCCGCTACTACGGGAGGCGCATCCTTGCCTCGGCCGGCCACCCCAGCCATGACGGGCTCTATGGAGCGAGTGGTCCGCCCTGGCCCGTCTCCATCTCCGTCACCAAGCCGCTCCCGCCTTGGTCCCTGGCTCTTGTGCTTAGGTCACGTCTCGCTCGCGCCAACTAACGCGCCGCCGAGAAGTCAACAAAGTAGTCAGAATCGGCGGTGGGCGCGGGCCGCTTGCTCCCGGCAGTTGTCGCGTGCCTGTACTGACTGACGAGGCCTCTTGTCCCACCGTCTCCGTAACCGTCACCCCGACCGCATCCTGTATCTCGCATTTCCCAGCTCGGCCGCCAGCAACCGCGCCCCGCCTCTGCCCACTGAGCCGGCGCGCCGTGATGTGACTGCCCGGCCGTCTGGCTCCGCTAAACCACTTCTCTCTCGACTCCGGCCCGATTGCTCGCTGCGCAAATGGAAATGCTGGCCACGACCCCCCTGGTGCGTGAGGCTGACCCTGTACATCCAGCGCACGGCTTGGCAGGCACAGGCGCAGGTACAGGCACAGGCACAATCCAGACCCTGGCCGAAGACGACGGCAGCGGCGGCGGCGGCGACGATGACGACGAGGGTATCTACGATTTTGCGTCCGACTCGGGCTTCGACAGCGGCAGTCTGCTCGGCGACGGCACCGACTCGCTTGCCTCCAACATCCTCAACCACCGCATCGAGAACGGCCGACAGTACCATGCCTACCGAGACGGCGCCTACTGGGGCCCCAACGACGAGCTGGCCAAGGAGATCCTCGACTTCGCACACCACATGTACCTCTTGACCCTCGACCAGAAGCTGCACCTCGCCCCCATACAACACCCACATCGCGTCCTCGACGTCGGCACTGGCACTGGCATATGGGCGATCGACATGGCTGATCAGTACCCGGCTGCAGAGGTCATTGGGACCGACCTTTCCCCCATTCAGCCAGAGTGGGTTCCACCCAATTGCCACTTTGAGATAGACGACGTGTCGCTTGATTGGACCTTTCCCCGGGACCACTTCGACTTTATACACATACGCGAGCTCTTTGGGTGCATCCCCGACTGGGACTTTTTCTTCCAAGAAGCCTACGCCCACACCAAGCCCGGGGGCTGGATAGAAATCGTCGAGCACTCTGTACAGCCCACCTCAGACGACGGCACCATGGGGCCCGACCACTTCTACCACACATGGGGCAAGGTCGTGATAGAAATGGGCGACAAGTTTGGCAAGACCTTCACCATTTGGGAAGAGGCCAAGGCTGGCCTGGAAAGAGCTGGTTTTGTCGATGTGGTGCAGCACGACTTCAAGTGGCCCATGAATGGCTGGCCAACCGACCGCAAGCTTAAAAATATCGGGAGATGGAATCAATTGCGTTTACACGATGGCATTGAGGGCTTTATGCTGCGACTGTTGACACAAGTGGGTGGGGTGAGTTGAATGCTGTGTGACTTGCCTGCCGTACGCTAATTTAAAAAGTGGTCCATCGCACGGGCACAGCTGCATCTGGCGCAGATGCGCAAAGAGCTCAAGAGCTACAGGACGCACGCTTACCTCCCTGGCACGGTCGTCTATGGCCGAAAGCCGCTATCGGCGTGATGCCGCCGATGAACCTGCATACGACGATAGAAGATCCAGTCCTCTCTCACAGCAGTCAGTCCGCAATGGAGCTACGCCAATGGACGAATAGAGGCCTCACACAACCCCGCTGATTCAACCTTGATGCCTTGCTGCTCTCCTGAAGCTCCGCGGCTTAGGAACGAAGTGAACTGAGGCATTGTCCAAAGCAAAGTCCGGAACGATGCCGAGGTATCGTTCTTGCAGCTCACAACTAGCGAGCAATGAACCGCATAGTCGCCCATCAAACTCCAACAAGGATCGGTCAAACCGACGGATGGAGGTATTAGGGACTGATCTTAACATTCATGTACACCACCGGGATATGAGCGCTCCAGAAGGAAGTAGAAGTCTCAGGACGGATTTCAGAATTTTAGGACGTATATGCGAGTGGAGACATGGATGGGTTTGAGAGCATGGTTCAATTCAGCAGTCTAAATTTTCCTGTTCATATAGGGTTGCACTGGTACATGTACATATTTCAGAAGAGATTCAACCCCAGATTTGGGTGTTCCTAGCAGACCATCTACTTTCCTATCTTCGTATTGCGACTGCCAACTACAAAATGTGGTGGAAGGCTCTACGCCCGCATACGGCACCAAATATTCAGCATGGCCAGGCTCGGTTTGCTCCTGCCACTCTTCCACAAAACGTCATCGCCACCCTCACTTACGGCCATTTTACTGAGCGATTCTTCACTTCTGACAGCCCCCAACCCAAGCTGCAGCCTGAACCAGCCAACTGAAAGCACTGCCTTACTACACCGCCGTTAACCGCCATGTCAACCGCTACCGAACCCCCAACAGCCAGACTGAGCCGTGACCGAAACTTGCTGGGCGACCTGAAAGCCATACTGAAGACGTTGCAAGAAGACAATGAGAGCATGATCACTGCGGCAGATGCCCAAAGTCTCGCAGAGAATGCCGAAGCGGGAGACGTGCAGATGGCTCAAATCATCGCTGCGGTGAAGCACATCGCCGGTTTCAATGAAGATCTCCGAGTCAATACAGACGAAGATACTTCTACCAGCATCACACCGAATACCCAAGCGTTTCCTGACAATGTCATCAGCAAGTTGCTCGCTGATCCTACTAGCATCAGTACTGAAGATGCGCGTCGCTTCTCTGAGAACATCGAGGCTCGCGATGCCAAATCTGCAAGGCTGGTCTCTGCGGTCGAATCGCTTGCTGCTGTTCATGAGGATCTTCGCGGCACGGATGCGTCTCTTGGACAGATACCTCACCCCTCGATGCTCACGATCGTCAGAGATCTGCTCGCAGATGTAGAAAAATACCCACAGGACGTCGATGGAGAGATTCTCAAGACTACTCAGGCCATCGTCAACAGTGAGTGCATCCTTCAGTTTCCCAGTCTAGTATGCCAGACCTGCTCCTCAGTTCTCGCTGCGATACCTCTGGTCGTTGCAGTGCTGATCTAGATATAGAAATGCAGAGCGCCCTAAGCTACAGGAATGCCCCTCATCCCGAGCTCGAGGCGGAGCTGCAACAAGAGTACGCGCAGATCCAGCCAAAGATCGAACGAGGCACTGTTTCCATTGCGGAAGCTGATCACCTGCATTCCCTGGAAGCTCGCGCTCATGGCCATACCGAGAGAGGCGGTTTGACTGCAATGGCTCAGTCCGTCGCAGCCAAGTCTGAACACCAGCTCTCCTCGACCAGTGACTCCGGCCCCTATAACACGACTCAGCGCTATTCCAAGGACGAGAATACGCCAGCATCTGAAGTCATCATGGTCAAGACCAAGATAGATCACGCCAAAGTCGGTTCGTCGCCCACCAAATACCGACGCAACCAGCTACTGACGGACCAGACCAATGTGGTTCGCGGTCATGCTGAAGGACAACCTCAGTTCCCAGATACGGCGAAGGGGTTCCCAGTGTGCAACGATGAGAAGGACTCTGCCAAGGGAAACTTGTCTAACCTGGGATCAGAGAACCGGTCTCGTCACAAGCGCGAGAAAAGCCAGATCTGAGCCGGTCAGTTATCCCTGTCGAGTCAAGGCAGTATAGGCACGAAAAAGGTGTTACAATGGAAGAGTTGGGGGGTAGTGAAATCACCGGCGCATCGATCGGTCAGTTTATGAATGGTAGTCTTATGTCTATGGTATATCCTCTTCATGCATGCGTTCCTCACTTCGTAGCTATATGGAATAATAGCGTATGCCAAAAAAGAAATCAAGTGTTGCCCCCACGACCGCCCCTGGCCTGTCATTTACTTGATTTCAGTCTTAGCAAGCGAGTCTGCCAAGTCGTCGACCTTGCTGTCCTTCTCTTGTGCCACGTTGGCCTCCTCTGCGCGCTGGTCCTCGACCATCTGCCGGGCAGCACGCTCCTCGACCTCGACGCCCTCCTCGTCATCATCGTCGGCCTTCTTGGCCTCGTCGTCGCTGTCCTCGTCGTCCTCGTCCTCGCTGTCCAGCTCATCCAGCTCATCGAGACCCCAGTACTCGTCGTCATCCTCGTTCTCGCCCGAGGCCTCTTTCCTCTCCTCGAGAAGGTCACGGAGCTTGGCGATGCTCGCATCTTCTTCCTCGAACTTGTTGCCGTTGAGCTCGACGCGGCGCAGGGCGGGGAGCTTCTCTGGCGCAGCAGCAGCAAGGCCCGCGACACCCTTGGCGTTGATGTCGTTGAACTGCAGGCGGAGAACCTCGACCTTCTTGTTGTTTCCCTTGCTGAGGGCGTTGGCGAGGGCGACGCCGCCGCGGGCGCTGAGCAGGCAGTCGCCTACGCCGAGCTCGCGCAGCTCGGTCCAGTTGCCGACGACTTTGCTGAGGGCCGTGGCGCCCATAGCGGTGAATGTGTTGTCCTGCAGGTCGAGCGTGTCGAGGCGCGACAGGTGCGTGACGCCGTGGGACAGCAGATGCGTGATGCCCTCCTGGCGGATGCCGTTTTGCGTCATCTTGATGGTGCGCACGCCGTTGTTGGCGGCGTATGCCTTGGCCCACGCGGCCATGCTGCCGTTCTCCAGGCGGTTGCGGCCGCAGATGACGGTCTCGAGGTCGGGGACGGCGGTGCCGGCGGCGCGGGCTGCGGCCTTTTTGCTTGCGAGCGCGGTGAGAGCATCGGCAACGAGGACGCCGGCGGCGGGGCCTAGGCCGTTGTTGTTCAGGAACAGGTAGCGCAGCGGTGTGTGCTGGGAGAGGAAGTCGACGAGGGGCGCGACGGTGTTGAGGCCGAAGGCGTTGTCGGAGAGGTCGACGGTATGGAGTTCGGGGAGCGAGAGCAGCGCGGTGAGGAGGTGCGACAGCGCAGGCGGGATCTCGGAGAGGAGGCGCGACGTGAAGATGTCGGCGAGGTTGGCGACCTGGGGACGGGGGTCAGTCATGGCTGGGCTAGGGGTAGCAGACTGGAGGGACTAGCAGCGCAGACGCACCTTGAGGCTCTTCTTGGTCTCGAGAACCTTGGCCAGGGCCTCGCTGGCCTCGACGCCCAGCGTGTTGCCTAGGAACCTGACCTCCTCGACGTCGTTGTTGTCGCGCAGGGCCTGGATATGCGGCTCGATGTCGTCAGCCGTGGTGAGCTTGAGGCCCTTGCCCTCGAGGGAGAAGATCTTGGAGGAAGACATGATGATTGGTAGTTATGGTACAAAGGAAAAGTCGCAGCAGCCAAGTATCGTGCAAGAAGCGTGGGAGGAGGTGTGGCAGTGGCAACGGGGCGGCGGTTGTTTTGGGCAGCCAACAGTGTTGGTGGGGTTTATTTGTGAGGTGGGCTGGATCCCTGGCGGCCCTGCAGGCGGCCGGTCGGGCCAAGCGCCGCATCTGATTGGATTGGACCGAAGCATGGCATGAGTGAGTGACATGGATGGGCAAAACATGGCAATCGATGGAGGACATGTCGATTGCTAAGCACCGTCGCCTCTTCTGACTGCCAACACCACCACACCACACCCACACACGCTCTCTCAATGGCTTCAGGTCCGTCTGCACTGCCCTGCCCACACGCCCGCGACCCACCAGCTCACCAGAAACAGCTCCTCCCACCGCCGCCAACATGGGCGCTGACCTCAAGAATACGGCCGCCGCCGCGCCCGCAAAGCCAAAGGTACGCATGCGCCCAGCTCGCGCTGCGCCAACGACGGCTAACAGTCCCAGCCCTGCTGCGTGTGCACAGATGAAAAGGCAAAGCGCGACGAGTGCATGCTCTTCTCCACCTCCAACGACGCCCAGAAGGAATGCGCCGACCTCGTCTCCAAGTACAAGCAGTGCATGGCCGGCTACGGGTTCAAGATATAAGCGTGGCAGCTCGTGTATCATAGACGGGTCGCGGTAATGGCCCTGTACAACATGTAGCATGGGATCGGAGTTGTTTTTTTGGCATGACATTTGGGCTCTATGTATAGATATTCGATCTGAATGTACTTGTACATGTATTAACCTACATCTTCTCTCCAGAACATAGTACGGGTATCTTCGATAATGCATCGCGTTCTACTGCGTCTTGCGCTTCTCTCCTCCAAACAGCTCACTCTTCGTGACGAGTCGCCACAGACACCAGAGGTAGCAGATGCCGAACCCGCCAGTGCCGACGATTGCGTTCGCCACGACCCACAGATCTGGCTTATCGGCAGGAGGCAGGAAAAACGCCTCTGCAACATGCCACCCAACCATTGCAACGTAGATGTTGATGTGGATGATCTTGCTGACGAGACTCAGCCCACTGCGGCTGCCCTCATAATACGCAGAAAACGCCACCGGGGGCAAACCCAAAAGGTACGCCCATAGCAGAGAGATGACAAAGTACGGGATCTGGAGTTCATCTCTCTTCAGCAGGGGGAACATGGTCCAGACTCCCAGCAAGTTCGCGAGTCCCACCCAGGCACGAGTGGACGGCAGCAGCCCCTCACTTCCGCTCAGAAGAAGTGTCATGGGCATGAGTGGGAGCAAGACGTTCTTCTCATGTACCTGATACGAGCAAAGGAAGAAGCCCCAAGACACGGCAGCGAACGCCAGAGGCAGTAGCTGCTTCTTGGGCTTGAGGAAGATGACCAGACACGGCGGCAAGATGGCGGCAGAGGTGGCCACGAGAGCAGCGCGCTGGAGCAGCTCAATCGGATAGCGGTGGAGCTTGTGGAAAGTGTGGATCGTGCACCAAACGTTGGCCACCTTGTCCTCGAACAGTCCCCGGGAGAATGGGAAAATGCGGTGGATGGACTGAGTCAGCTGTAGCACAATGGGATAGTACCATGCGTCTGGGTTCCAGCGAATTGGCAGCGAATCCATTACCGGAGGCAGCGGGAATCCCCTAAACGAGGCGCCGTTGTATACGTCGTATGCGACGCCCAGTAGGAATGGCAGGTAGAGTATGGCAAACGACGCAATCGTGATGAGGGCAATCGAGAAGAAGCGAACGAGGTTGATGCGGGGAAAGAGGCAGATTCCCAGGAGGTAAGCAAAGACGGCTGGGGCGTAAAAGAGGGCCATCTGCTTGAAGCCAAGCGCGCCCACGAAGAAGACGCAGCCCCAGAGTGGCCGCCCGGCAACCATGCTCGACAACGTCGCAACCGCAAAGCCGAGCATGACTGTGTTGTACTGGAAATGACCATGGTCGATTAAGATGGTGCCGGGCTGCAGGAGGACGGCAACCATGGCAATCGAGCCCTCCCATACGTTGACGCCATCGAGCCTCGAGTAGCGGCGGAGGAAGATGACAATGGCGGGGATGTAGATGAGGTACTCGGAGACAAAGACGGTCGCTCGCATGTACACCTTGAGGGCGGGGTCGTCGAGGCCCCGCGAGTCGACGAGGGCAAACCAGTCTGGGTTGATGGCGGAGCCACTGCGAGAGTCAGAGTCAGAATGCGAGGCAGCAACGGCACATGGACACGGTTGCCAGGACAATTGACTCACATGAAGCCCAGTATCCAGCTATGGTAGGCCGTGAGGGGCGGGTAGTCGAGCCCCCACCACTGCAGGTCGTAGAAGTACCACTGCGAGACGGGCAGATGGCGCGTCAGCTCCATCCAGTGCCGCTGGGCCTCGAAGTCGCCGTGCATGGGCGGCGACCGGAAGCCCGAGTATCCCCACAAGCTTGTCGTCCAGCGGAATAGGCCGACAGCCATGAGAATGAGCGGAATCGTCGCCCATAGGGACACGGTGCCCTTGGCCGGCCAAAGAAAGGCGACGAGCGGGAAGGCGGGCGTGCGCGCATTGGTGCTGTGGTCGAAGTCGAGAGTGCCGTGGGCGACGTGGGCGAGGGAGCCCTCCTCCATCTTGCGGCGCCCTTTGCGCGGCTTGTGCGCTGCCGGCGAGGCCATTGTGGTGGTGAAAGGGGAGTCTGAAGCCTGATGCTTGATGGACTGCACGGCAGCTTTCACACGCACGCACACACACACGCCTCCCGCCTCCCACTCGCAGCCCTCGCTCCCACTCGTCGGGGTCCAGGCGCGCTAGGGAGAGTGGGGCCTGACCGCCTTGCCCGACCCGCTAAAAAGTCGTTTGCCCTAGAGAATTTCACGCGCCAAGATTTCACCCGCCTCCCTCGAGCCTTGCGCTTTAAAACTGCGCGTCTCGCAGACTTTTCTCACTACCACCTTCTCTCTCAACTTCCTTACTACTTCACTTGTCACTTTTCGAGGGTTACTTGTGGGCACTGAGGGATATTCCGACACATCAAAGAACATACCAAGTCAGTGGGCATTTGCGGCTTTTCCTTAACACACACATTACAGAGGGCTTCGTTCGTCGCTCGCAAGAGCACGACAAGATCAAACCAGAGGGCTTTTTGCTACTATGAGGGTTTCCGTCTTGTCTTCTCGGCATTTGTGGGAACACGCTGCCTTGAAGCCAATTCTTCTGTGGGCATCTTGTGGGCTTCCGTGGGCTTGAGGGCACATCGCTTCGGCGATCTCGAGAGATACCAGTGGGCTTTTCGCAATTTGAGGCATCCAGTTGAACAGGCTTCCGGCGCAACAACTCCCATGGGGGCTGCCGCACGAGCTACGAGATTCGTCTCGCCTTCTTACTTTTTTCTGCCTTTTCCGTCCATCGCATTCCTCGAGCACGCCGTACTAATACGAAGTAGATTTAGTTCATCAACACCGTAATCATGTCTAAGACCAAGGTTACCGACAAGTCGTCCAAGAAGGACAAGGTCGCCTCCGTCAAGTCTGGCCGCGTCACCAAGGCCACCGAGGCTCCCAAGGCCAAGAGCAAGGCTGCCGCCAAGGCTGCCTCCGCCGTCGTCGACAAGAAGTCGAAGAAGTCCAAGAAGGCCCCCACTCCCGAGCCTGAGTCCAGCGACAGCGAGTCTGAGGAGGACGAGTCCTCCGACAGCAGCTCTGACGAGGAGGTCCCCGCCAAGGCTGCCGCTAAGGCTGACTCCGACTCCGACTCGTCCGACTCTGACAGCGAGAGCGAGGAGGAGAAGCCCAAGGCCAAGGCCGCCGCTAAGGAGGACTCCTCCGACAGCGACAGCAGCGACTCCGACGAGGAGATGGCTGATGCTAAGCCTGCCGCTAAGGACGACGTAAGCACAACCACCCATCCTTCCATCAACCATCACTAACAACTTTTCAGTCTTCCGACTCTGACTCCGACTCCGACTCGTCCGACTCCGACTCTGAGACCGAGGCTCCTTCCAAGAAGCGCAAGGCTGAGGAGGCTGCTGAGCCCACCATCAAGAAGACCAAGACCGAGGAGGCTGCTCCCGCTGCTGAGGAGGGTATCAAGAACCTCTTCGTTGGTAGCCTGAGCTGGAACGTCGACGAGGACTGGCTGAGGCGCGAGTTCGAGGGCTTCGGTGAGATCATCGGCTGCCGTGTCATCAGCGACCGCGATACTGGCCGCTCCAAGGGTTTCGGCTATGTCGAGTTCTCCAGTGCTGCCGATGCCGCCAAGGCACAGAAGGAGATGATGGGATACGAGCTTGACGGCCGTGCCCTTAACGTTGACTTCAGCACTCCCCGCGAGAAGCCTGCCAACAAGACTGGTGACCGTGCCAACAAGTACGGTGACAAGCGCAGCCCTCCCAGCAACACCCTCTTCCTCGGCAACCTGTCCTTCGACTGCACCAACGATGTCATCCAGGAGATCTTTGCTGAGCACGGCAACGTCACTCGTGTCTCTCTCCCCACCGACCGTGACACTGGTGCCCTCAAGGGTTTCGGATACGTCGACTTTTCCTCCACTGAGGAGGCCCAGTCTGCTCTTGACGCTCTCAACGGCCAGGACATCGAGGGCCGTCCCATCCGTCTCGACTTCGCTGCTGCCCGTGACGACAGCAACGGTGGCGGCCGTGGTGGCTTTGGTGGTGGTCGCGGCGGTGGCCGTGGTGGCCGCGGTGGTTTCGGTGACCGTGGTGGCGGTCGTGGCGGCCGTGGTGGCTTTGGCGACCGTGGTGGCCGTGGCGGTGGCCGTGGTGGCCGCGGTGGCTCCTTCAACCGTGGTGGCTTTGGCGACTTCAAGGGCTCTAAGGTCAGCTTCGATTAAGCGCCTGGCTTGTCACTTGCATATCGTGAAACTGCTTTGATTATCTCGAGTAGTAAGTAATAGGTCGTTGTGTATGATACCACGTGTGGCATGTCGCGCAGATAGGAGCTCTTTTTTCGGCCCTCTGCCGGCGATGTTACAAGACATGGATGCAATGGTTTCTGTTATATGGGATGGCGTACAAAGGTTCAAAAGTCTCTTCAACGTAGTCACGGCTTCGCTCTACTGAGCTGGATGAGAAAAGGGTTAGACTATCTTTACATAGCAAGCTCTTTGTTCAAAAACATGTGATTGATTGATTGATTGATTAGATCCTACTCGGTTTCAGCCCTGAGGCTATGCCCGGATGCCAGGCGTGGCAGACAGCCGGCGTGGTGCAGATGTGACACTGCACCGACCCACTTCACTCCCGAAAGAGCCATCTA
>WODD01000381.1:0-100068 GCA_019775935.1 Neoascochyta sp. HWLR27 | reverse complement strand
TAGTAGCTGGTCAGGCTTATCCTGACCTGTGCCATATAGTCTTAGACTCAGAGAGCACACAAATTAAATTCAATCAATCAATCAATCAATCAACAATAAATCAAATCAAATCAAATCAAAATCTACGATAGCAGATTGATATTGTATCTATCTGTGCCTACTATAGTCTAGGCTATCGTCATCAGTTAAGTCGTCGCTCATAATGTGTAAAATCCGAGAAAAAGTTGTACTTTTCCACCGACCCATGCCTTCCATAAGATCTGCATAGTGCAGTAGTGTCTTGCGGGCAGGCAGATAACCACCTTCAAGCCTGACACCCGACAAGCTAAACGGTCCGCCATTTGCAATGAATCGCGTAGCTAAATCAGCTCTACAGCCAACAGAAGATGTCTGCGTCACCTCTGCTAACCCTAGCCTACCGACCGACGACCAATCTACATGATCAATAAGTTCTATGCAGGCGTCGCCAGTATTCTCGGATGGCAACGTAAAGATATATAATCCCAAGACAAGCGCAGCCTGAAACAGCGCAACAACACTATGGGGGTGAATAATGTCAGACACTTTGCGATCGGACAAAATCCGGAATATCTGTGCTGCATGAAGGATGGACCTTCGTGCCGACCGAGTTTGTGACCAAGATGCTATGTCTTCTAGAGCGGATGCTGCTGGTTCAGCGCCTCCTCGACCAGCAGCAAGTTCGAAGCATTGCATGTTGGCGCCCATCTTCATGCAAGAGGCGTGCCAGAGCACAACTGAGTTCAGGTCTGTTGAGCGCAAGATATCCGATATCATCGACAAACCCACAACAAGAGAAACTATGTCGCGACTTCGCTCGTCTTCGTCGTATATGCGCCATGGTTCGAGTTGATTAGAGTCTGCTGTAGCAACGGATAGTCGGTCGTTGTACTCAAACATCCGCAGGGAAACCAGTATCAACAGGTTCCACACACACCCTGCAGTTCCGAGTCGAATGTCCAGATTTGAAACTAGGAACGGAGTGATTGCCTGCGTATGTGTTTGTGCACCGCGATCGACCAGATTTAACCACGTCGTAAACGACTTTGCTTGATAGATGTCTTCATTTGCTGTTGGAAAGACTCGGACGGCTTCGGAACGTATAATGGGCGACATGGACAGATAGCCTGCCCACCAGCAATCTGCCTCGATAAGCCCGTAGATGATTCTATATGTCCTCAGTACTGGATTCTTAGTGGTGTTTTGTCAACATCGTTTACCTTTTGGCGCATTCAAAATTAGTCCAAGTCGTCCACCTTCCTTCGTTGCTGGGCTGGGCACTGAGTAGTAGATCTGGGTCGTTGTTTTCGTCAACAGTAAAGAGACCTTGGTTTTGAGACGTCTAGAATGATTAGAGGGGTCACTGATAGTAGCTTTTGACATGAAAACCTACCGTTAGTAGTTCAGTGTACAATTGCTCCGCCTGCGCGATACGATTTCGCCTCTGATGCACTTTAGCGTCCATGGAGATGATGTTGGGATGTACCTACCCCTGTTATCGAAGCAAGGTTAAGAGCCAACAGACTTGTAGCGATGATACGCATTTGTCGATGTGGTGGATGGTGACTCGAAGACAACGATCGCAGTTCTGACATGACTAGACGTAGCACGGTCTATTATGCAAGACATTAGCATTCAAGAATGGCGAAGGCATCAGAATCTGACATACGGGAAAAGTCTGCGCAACGAACTTGACTGCTCCCGTGGTACCTAGAATACTGAGTCCGATAAGACACATGGAAAGAAGCAACGGCTCCGATGCGTTCCTGACGGAGAAAGTCGGAATGTGTATTATGGGTAGTGTCGGATGGAAATAGCTGAGATACATCTCCAGAGAAATATCTAATATCTCTGCAGGTGGAAATTGAGCACGATCGATTTCTGCCCTGGAGTCCTCTTCAAGATCCATCGCCATCGCATGATCTTGGAGATTTGGTACCGCGGTATCGTGCTGTGATGTGGTGTTCAGTGTATCCTGCAGTGTACTCCTATGTTGTTCATCAAGGCGCCAGGATGAGTTTTGCCATCCCCGTCTATCCGCTGCACGTCCGCCTGAATCAGACGGGATGTCTGAGAGTATGTTTGCACAACTGCATGACGCTAGGCTCTGCCATAGACTTGGCATTAAACGCGAGGGTCGCCAAACCCTGGAAGGCCAGCAATTCGCAACTCGAGCAAATCGCTCGCATGGGATCCGCGATACGATTGATGCTGTGCTACCAGAGGGGCTGGCCTGAACATTTGGCGGGCCAGGTAACACATCGTCGCGTATCACCTCTTCTAGTTCCATGTGATGAGAGCCATCTTGAATCTGCAAAGAGCCACTCTGTGGAAACAGCCAAGACTGTAGAGAGTCCGTTGATGTCCTGTTTAGCGTGGGGTGGTTGCTATGTACCAAGTCGAATGTCCATTGATCGAGCCCAGTGACATTTCCGGTAGGTGGGTAAGGATTCGAGCTGATAGCAGGATCGATGGGGGGACCCAAGCTCATGTGATGTGATCCGGCAAGTTGATAGTCATCTGTGCGGGTAAGTAGGGTTGGAGCAGGGGACTGCCATGAGGGCTCGAGATGTTGCGCAGCGTTGATGAGAGCATCCATCTGATGGCCTCCATCATGTTGAGGCACATGTGAACTACGTCTTCTTATGGAGGAGGCATTTGTTGGGGTTTCCCGAGGCTGTGAAGCTAACGCCAGGTCTTGGTTAGTCTCGGTATGAGCCGCAGTGAGATGCGACTCATGCGAGTCCTCTGTTGACCCAGCACTGCCTTGTTGGTTCCTATCTTCGCTGCTGTTGTTCTGATTGAGGGCGACCCGCGCGTGGCCTTTGCAGTGCCGGAACAAGACATCGCTTCATTGATGTCAGACGATTAGAATCAGAATTTTCGACGACACCTTACCTTCGGGAAAAACATTTATTACAGGTGGGACACTCATATGGACGTTCCTTGGTATCTGAAACAAATAGTTAGCTAGTTGTTATTGAACGCATGCTGACTTGCATCATACGCGACCGTTCGTGTCTCTTGAGATGCTCGAGTTTGGTAAATGTGCGATCGCACATGGTGCAGTGCTTCAACGCCATAATTTGGATAGAGCCATGGACATCGGCAGCAACCAGTGAGAATCGAAGCCCCGGAGCCGCCTTGCGCAACGTCTCGAGACGGGATCCCAGCCGACGAAAGCGTGCGGTGGTGTTCTGTTGTGCCTTGTCTCGCTGTTTCGGCCAGGGATTGGATGCGGGGATTTGGCTAACCAATTTGGGCCGCCAGTTCAACAAGTCCACCGGATCCTGAACTCGCCCTGCTTTGAGCCGCCTGACCATTAATCATCAAGATAAGTACCTACGGCTCATGTCGTCACCGAAGTGAAAATGTTCACCCACGCCTTCAGCCGCATAGTAGCAGGCTCGTTTCTTCTCCGTCCAGCCGGCATACAGCAGCGGACCATGTCGTCTTTCACTCTCGACAGGGGCATCTTCAACCCGGCCTTGTACAAACGGGTCACCGATGTCTGGCTCGCAGATATGAGCACCGATGGCGCATCTGTCGATATGAATGCCGCAAGACGATGGTTCATGAGCACACCCGAGGAACGTATTGCCTTTGACGACACCTGCAGAGCCAGTTTTGGTGACGCACTAGAAGCCATAGGACCTGCACAGTCCCCCAAGCCCGATGCAGCCGCGTTCTTGGAAGAGCTGAAGGAGATTACGCGCAGGGACGCGAACAAGGATGGATCGGAAGCAGCCTGGACAGCACTGAGCATAGCCATCCTGCTGGACCAAATGCCTCGCAATATCTTTCGCACAGATGAGGGTCTTGTGAAGGTGTACACCCATTACGATCATTTATCCCAATCCTTTATACAGGCCCTCTTCTCGCCTGCCTCGCCTATTCCTCGCCCGGATCAGCATCCGCAGCTGCGCAACTCGACCGCGCACAGGCTGTGGTTCTACATGCCTCTCTGCCACTCCGAGGATATTGCCGCGCACGAGCAGTTTGACGGGATACTGGCGGAATTCCGAGCCGATCTAGAAAAACAAGATGGCCTTGCAGGGTCAAAGGGGTTTTTGGAGCAGCAGTTCAAGGCGGAGCGGGAACATCGTGAGATTCTCGACAGGTTCGGGCGCTATCCACACCGCAATGGAGCCTTGGGTCGGCAGAGCACTGAGGAAGAAAAGGATTTCCTGGCGTCAGGCGGAGCCACCTTTGGAGTTGCGCAGAGCAAAAAGTGATAGGAGCACCGATAGACAAACACTACGTCTTTGTAGTTGTATAACTCAACCGGAGCAATACAAGCACCGCAAGGATCACAAAGACTACGAGGACTCTGCAAGAGCAAAAAATGGGTCCTGCCGCGACTCGAACGCGGGGCCTCTCGCAAATGTGCTTAGATAGGCTGAATAGCCTTGCCCTAAGCGAGAATCATACCACTAGCTGATTGGTTGTTAGAATTGGAAGGTAGGAGATGAATAGTTGGGATAAACTTACACCACAGGACCGAAGCTTTAATGCTTGTTGATGCAATTTTTGAGTGAACAAAAATATATAGTGTTATGTCATGTTGCACGCGCGCCGACTGCACCGCGTTGCGTCATCAGAGAGCTAATGATCGCTACCTACTCCTCCGCCCCACCGGCCATCATCACCCTGCACATTGTCCTTGCCCCACTAAAGGATCCGTCAGACCAGATGTAACTTCGCAAGAACTGCAATGGTGCGCCTTCTTGTACCCGAGGGTAAGCTTGCACGATACATCATCCCAGAGGCGTGGGTAGCGGGCTGACGGCTTAGGCGACGACCAGCATGCTCTGACGCAGAAGCGCCCCCCTCCACTCGGTACCGAGCCTCTTCTAATCCACTCCCCTTGGAGGAGCTGTACCCTGGCCGCGGTCTCGACTGCGTTCCTCTCTCTCGCGGGTCGCGCACATCAAGGAACGTTTCTTAGATCAGTTGCTTATTTCAGCGCAGCGGACCTCTCCATTACGGCGTGCGAACTGTACACCAGAAGAGAACTGAACAAGGCAATTTTCAAGATAGACCATGTACGACCAGTGCCGGCAAAGCTATGGGAACGCACGCCGTGGTGGACGCTCGAAGACGTGGCTCTGTACTCAGGCGTGTTTGGACTGCTTCTCACACTGAACCCTAGAGTGCTGCCCGCCGCCACAGGCTGGAAACGACATGTAGGCGTCGTTACTGTCAGCAGTGCGATAGGTATTCAGGCGAGCCAAGCGATGGTCCCGTCCTTGCTCGGTAGGTCGTCGTATGGAGCACATCGCATGGAGTGGAATATCGCACAAGAGAAGAAACAATTGTATCGCCGGCTGCACCAAGACGATATCGCTAGAGAGTCACTCTCTCGTCCTGCGCAGTTTCTATTGACATACTACACACGCGACTCAGTCTTCGGATGGCTGACAGGGAATTCCTCGCTGGGTAGCCACGGCGTTAAATCGCCAGACAGTGCCGCAGGACAGAGACAAGCTGTGCACTCTCCTAGTACAGAAAAGCCGAAGGAGATTATTGAGTTTGTTGCCAGGTTCGATAGAGAAGAGCTGGCTACACGGGACTACGGCAGGGAATGCCGTCGCATGTACAAAGAGGATCCCGCCCCCAGAGACCAAGACACTCTGCGGGAGCACTTGGAGCATCTTGAGCAACTCAGGGCCACGACGACTACCGAGCTAGCATATCTTTGGGACGAGTTAGCGAGAAAGGAGGGGGTACTGCACCAAGCACCCAGAAATTCCATCGAGAAAGAAATGCTGCAGCGGGAGCTTCAACTTCTCAACAGCATGACACTCAGCACCCACATGCGTGTCGCGGTAGCTGAATATTGCGAGGCTGAAACGCGCAAGCGATTGAGCCTGATAGAGCGAGAAGCGCCGGCATCCAACGTCTCTTTATCCACAGTACAAGTCATACAATCGAATCTTGGTGTGGAGTGGAAGAAGACATACCGCCCCGAAGACTCGACCGAACGAATACGACGCCACTTGACGGAGAAAAAGGACCAAATGGCTGAGATAGAAAAGTGGCTGTCTGAATTTGAGAAGAGGAAAGCTCGAGAAAGCGTCCTGGTGCACATTCACGCTGAGCAGATTCAAAGTCGAGCAGAAGCCCTCAGGATGAACATCGACGCTACCGAGAGGCTTCTTCGTGAGTTTGAGGAGCAGCTCGACAGGGCGGAGTATTACAGCGAAAGGTGACCGTTGTTTAGCAATAGTGCATCACTGCTATAATCTAATAGTAAACAGAATATTGAGCATAACGATTCGGGTAGTTTGACAGCTTGACATGAATGAGCGTCTCGACGTGTGGCTGCTGAATGATGTAATGATGAGGTAAGCACAGACTTGTATGTCGTGGGCGGTCTTTTACCACTTCTCCACGTACGCCGTCTGTCCGTTCAACATGATGCAGCCAATACGCCGAGCAGCAGTACGGAGTCTCTGCGCGTCTCTCAGCGCCGAGTCATATGCGACGCCACTGCGCGCAAGACAAGCAGCTCCATGTCTTTTTTGCGCGCACAGCATCGGGAGGCGACCTCTGGGGCGCCGCAATCAATCATCGTCTGCAGCGCCTCATAGCAGGGAGACGCCGTTCAGTACATCCTCGTCGCCAGCGCAAGAGCAGACGCATTATTCGTTCTTCCCCAACTCGGTACCCGCGGGGCCGCCGCCATCCGGGTCGTTTGGCATTGATCTAAACGCTCTGAAGCGCGAGTTTCTACAGCTCCAAGCGCGAGCGCATCCTGATTTGCACCCACAACACGACAAGAAGAGGGCCGAGGCGCTTTCTGCGCGCATCAACGAAGCCTACAAGACGCTACAGAGTCCGCTGTTCCGTGCGCAGTACCTCCTCTCGCTGCGCGGCATCGAAGTCGCCGAAGACGAAACTGCCAAAGTCGACGACCCCGAGCTGTTGATGGAGGTTTTGGAGGCGAGAGAGCGGATCGAGGAAGCGCAGGAAGAGGAAGACTTGGTGGATATGAAGGAGGAAAACGAGGCCAGGATAGCCGCCAGCACCGAGGCACTCGAGACGGCGTTCCGGGAGGACAATGTGGAAGAAGCGAAGACCGAGGCAGTCAAGCTGAGGTATTGGATTAATATAAGTGAGAGTATTGGGAATTGGGAGAAGGGTAAGCCGGTGGTGCTGGAGCATTAGAGGCGTTCTCAATACAATAGACGACGAGATTTGATTGCGCAGGGTGATGTAGCTGGGCCATGTGAACATGCGGATGGGGAATGTGCCCTGTCGGAGGCGGCCGAAGTGCACACACACCAGGAGGGGCAGCTCCCCGCAGTGAGCTTAAGCTTAAGTAGGTCGCCCCACCAGCTCCGTTGTTGATAAAGAGGGCATCGCGACGTCGTTCCGGACTTTGTTCTCCTGTCCCTTCAACATGACGAGCTCGTTCCAACCCATTGCAGCCGAGTCTGTGCCCGAGAAGGATGGGCTGATCCACGGAGTGTCTGTGCAGGAGCTGCAGGTGCTGGGCGAGGAGTGCATCGAGGCAAAGACCAAGGCTTACTGTACGCACGGCGTGCGGCAGCGACATGAAGAAGATGCTGACGAGAAGCACCAGGCCCCTACTCGCTGTTCCGCGTGGGCGCATCTCTCCTCCTAGAGCCGTCGTCGAGAGAGGCGTCGCCACGCATCATCACGGGCGGCAACGTCGAGAACGCGGCCTACCCGGTGGGAACCTGCGCCGAGCGCGTGGCCATGGGCACAGCGGTGATCCAGGGCCATCGGCTCGGGGCGTTCAAGGCCGTAGGGGTTGCGACGGACATTGCCGACTTTTGCTCGCCATGCGGCATGTGCCGGCAGTTCCTGCGCGAGTTTCTGAGGCTCGAGACGCCCATCTTCATGTTCAACAAGGAGGGCAAGTACATTGTGCGGACCATGGGCGAGCTGCTACCACTCAGCTTTGGACCTGATGTCCTGCCTCCGCGTGAGGAGCTGCGCAAGTCGCGCGAGGCAGACCAGGGGCAATGACGGGTGGGTTGTCTAGGTAGAGAGGAGAGGATCCTGTGTTGCAGAGAAAATGGACAATAATTGTATCGCTTCGAATAACTCCAGGCTTCTTTTCAATTCAGCGGGATTGCAATATCAGGGAATACACCAAATACCTCCACACCTCTTAATCAAACAACAGGGCGTGGTAGCTGGTTGAATACCGAGTACCTTCACGTCTCTTGTGTTGCCGAGAAAATGGACGATAACAATATTACCTTGGGTACCTCCAGGCCACTTTAACCCAATAGGATTACAACAGCAAGTAATACACCAGATACCTCCACACCTCTGAATCAGTCAACAGGGCGCTGAAGCTAGTTGTGTACTGAGTACCTCCACACATCTTTGGCACGATCAGTAGAGCTGGTTGCTTGCCGCCCACTTTTTCTGCAACTTGAGAGCACGCATCTTTGGCGCGATAAATGCACGTGACGGCGGCTGCCTGGGTGCCAGGGACGTGCCTGCCTTGTCGTGTTGTGCGTGTCCTGTCGCGTTCTGTGGCTGCCAATCAGCGATGACGCGCTCCGCAGCTTCACGCCTTTCACCGAGCGGAACAGGTCAGGATTGCTTCATGTTTGGTTAATTCTCGTTTTTGCCGGTGCGCGCTTGCGCGTCTCTGTCTCTATCTCTTTTCTCTTCTCCCTCCCCTCCTCTCCCTTCCCCTCCGCACCAATTGCACTTTTGCCCCAGCGCCGCCAATCCTCGCCCCCGCCCCGTCTCTCAAGGCAACCCCACGCCTCTGCGCTGCCTACACCCTCCGCCCCTGCGCCCACGACTACAACCCTGCCTTGTGTAGGCCGTCGGCGCCCACCTGTCCCATTTACTTGGAAGACACTCGGCCGAACCCATTCACCACCACCACCACCCGCCATGGCCGCTGCCACCACCTCCGACGATGCCGATCCCACACAACCCTCGACACAACAGATACTCGACCCCCGCCGCCTCGGAAGAAACAACTCCGGTCTTGACGATGCAGACATTGATGATGTGCTTGTCATCCTGCATCCCACGACGCCAGCCGCCACCAGGGTTGTCGAGTACGCCGCTGCTGCCACCCCCCAGCACGTCCTCTTCTGTAACACACTCGACTCCATGAACGACCCAGCTGTCGACATTGAGGAGCAAGAGACAATCATCGTGGACAGCTCCGGCCGGCGCCTAGGCACGAACTCCTCGGCCGGCGCTGACCTGGCTTTGCGCATGTCTTCCGCTCATACCCTCAAATGCAAGGAGCTAGGCTTCATTTTCGGCCGCAACCCCCTCACCTCCGATATCATCTTTGGCCAGGAATCGGGCAAGCGCATAAGCAACCAGCACTTCCGCATCTACCTCAACACCGATGGCATTCTCATGGTCCAAGACATGTCTACAAATGGCACCATAGTCGACGACATCCTGCTCAAAGTAAATCCCGAGCGCATCCGTATGATGCATTCGGGATCCATCATCTACATACAGCATCCCAATCCTGCCGAGGTTGTTAGGTTCGTTGTCCGCATTCCCCCACGTGCTTCGGAGCTGGCTCGCGCGCGCTTCAACGCAAACCTAAGAGGCTTCATCACAAACTGTGCCGCCGCTGAAGACAGGACAAAAAGTAAGTGACGCGCTTCACATCTTGATACGCGGGACTGACAGACGTAGTCCTTCAACGCATCAGCAAGAACCACGGCGGGTCGACTATGAAATGGGACGGCGGGTATAACTACAACATTATTGGTATGTCATGTCCATGTCTTGACCCAACACAGCCCACTCACATCTGCAGGCCAACTGGGCAAAGGGGCGTTTGCGACCGTTTACCGTATCGCCACCAAGATGGAAGGAAAGATCCTGGCAGCAAAGGAGCTTGAAAAACGTCGCTTTATCAAGAATGGGCAACTGGACAAGAAAATCGACAACGAAATGAGGATTATGCAAGGTCTACGGCACCCAAACATTGTCGAATTCGTCGAGCACCACGATCAAGGCGACTATCTGTACATCATAATGGAATATGTACCCCATGGCGACCTGCAAGCACACCTCCACCAAGAGGGGCCCTTGAGTGAGACCGCGGCAAGGGCCATGGCTCAGCAGATTCTGAGTGCGCTGGGCTATCTCCATCACTCCAAGATTACGCATCGCGACATCAAACCTGACAACATACTTATCGCCGAGCAAAACCCGCTCAAAGTCAAACTTTCTGATTTCGGATTGTCCAAAGTCGTCAAGCATGATGATACGTTCCTCAAGACCTTTTGCGGCACGTTACTCTACTGCGCCCCTGAGGTTTTCCCAGACTATGGCACAACGAAGGGAACCAAGCGCCGACGTGGAGCAAGACAGTATCATTCATATAGTTCGACAGTGGACATTTGGTCCTTTGGCGGTGTGCTTTGGTATGCTCTCTGCAAGGAACCGCCTTTCAAGGGTATTGCCGATGCCACAGGCGAGGCCATGTACAACAACATCATAGCTACACCTCTCGATCCACGACCTCTGCAGCAAGCTGGTGTCTCGGATACCTGCATAGATTTGCTAACACGGATGCTCTTGGTAGACCCTTCCCTTCGGCCCACAGCTCGCGAGTGCCTCAAACACCCTTGGCTGGAAGAGGGTGCAACACTTCCAGCTGACCCCAGTCTTCAATCTATTGTGGAAGAAGATGAGTCGGAGGAGACAGAGCAGAAACTGTCACAGTTGAGTATCGGCGCAGAACAGGAAGAAGAGGAAGAAGAAGACGAGATTTCAGGATCAGAGGAGGAAGCCGATGTGCTGTCTGACGAAGAGCTAGTTGGGCTTGTGCGTGCAAACAGGCAAACAAAGCGGATAAGAGCAGACACATTGCATCCACAGAACAACGAACGCGACACTGGAGCCTTTAGCGCAAACGCGTCGTTCCAGTCGGATTACAGTGTCGACGAAGAGGAAAGCCTCGATGCCAACACTACCCCAGACCAAGGGCGGTTGTTCGGCGAGATTGGCCAATCTGCGCTACAAAGTTCGGGCATTCTCGAATCGCACATAAGAGGCGCCATGTTAGGAGAAAAATCACACGACATCTCTCTCTACGGGAGTGAAAATCTGCCAACGTATAGTCACACAGCAGACCGAGCAGAGCGCGAGATACCTTTCAGCGCTCCGCCACCATACCTGGAGAATCCATTTTCGTCGCCAAGTCTCCTCGGAGCCGAATCCATGGTCCGCGACTTGAACATGATTTCCGACCAGCGGATAACCATAGGCACTGAGAGAGGGCACAGTCTCAATGAACCTACGACGCCAAAGACACCGGAGCTGGGACAGCATCGCTCGCTGGACCTGTCACCCAAGTTCCCTAGTTTGGTCAGTGAAGCGACACCCAAAGCACGGCCATCGGGGGTGAGCCGGCAGATCAGCCTTCCGATGACGGCGTCATATTACTATGATCCGCTTGATCCCAGTACGCACAACCTCGAGTACGCATCTCGTGTGAGCGGGTATGATTTTGTAAAAGCACACAGAGCGACAATAACGGTAGTCGGTGGGTACGAAGAAACTGTAGGGGCGTCGGAACCAACAAACAGCAATAGCAGCATGGACGTACCGAGCGAGGGAGGGGTTGAACCATCAGCGTCGGCAGCAGTGCCGTCGCTGCCTGCCGAGTTGGACATTCGACCGCCACCGCGGCGGCTAGGCAAGCTGGTATCAACAAACGACTCGTTTGTGGCAGGACTCACCATCAACATTGATCGGAGCCAGACGTCGTGGGGGCGACATCCGAGCAACACGAACGTGTACGAGAACAGCCGTGATATCAGGATCCCCAAGGTAGCGTTTGTGGTTTTCTGGTACTCGTCGGCGGGAGAGAGCGCGGAAACGGTACAGCAAATGTCGCAAGAGGGGAAAGACTGGACAAGTCTTCCTGAACTACACTCTGGTATCTGGACATGTGCGACGCATGGCATTACGGTCAACGGGAAGCACATTGTGCGGGCGGACGACAAGGGACGGGCCTTGTACGGACACTTGCACACGGGGGACATTGTACAGGTGTATGGGGATCGGCGCGGCGGCGAGTGCCTCAAGTTCCGGTGCGAGTTCTACTTGGGCAGCGGCAAGGAGGCGCGAACGAGTGGAAACGAGTTCAGCGAGATGTTGGGCAACAGGGTGGGCTGAGCTGGGGCGCTGGAGCTAGTTTTTGGTGGAAGACTTAGCGGGCGTTTAGGGGGACAGTGGGTATATTTGAGTAAGACGAGCGACAGGCAGCGGGTACCTAGCCGGTAGAGAGGAGAGTGGATAGTAATAGAGGTTGGATGTAGTCGGGGGTGGGGTGTGGGGTGTGTGTAATGTAATGGTAGTCCTGTTTGGGTTTAGCTGGGTTCGTGGAGTGACATGTTTAGGTCTGGGTAGGTATGTGACGGTGGACGTGGCCCTTTTACACAACGACAATACCGTCAACAACAACCACAACCACAACTTGGACCCGGACTTGGACCTGGACTTGGACCTGGACTCGGAATCGGAGTCGGACTCCAACTCGAACTCAAAGGCACTCTGCTCTCCTTGCTGCCTGAGCACAACGACGGGCGTGGTGTAGGATGCGCATGAAGCAGCTGTGGGCGGTGGCGGCGGCGGCGGTGCTGCGGGTGGCTGTGTGCAGCCAGCACGCCTTCAGTGTATTCGACGATGTGCTGGCATTTCCGCAGTACCAAGTGAGCTGGCCCGACACGGCCGTGACGGGCGACGAGGCGGCGGCGGTGATGGCGGGCGGGCAGGACCAGACGGCGGCGCACGAGCAGCGCGAGCAGCACGAAGCCGTGGTGCTGCATGGCCAACGGTACCTGTGCAGCGTGCCCGTCGTCGCGGCGGGTGCGGGCAATGCATCGAGCATCCACAACAACGAGACGCAGGCCGACACGGCGGGCGAGCTGGTGCGGGCGCGCGAGCGCGGGTGGGAGCTGCTCGAGGGCATGCGCGGGCAGTGCATCTACTACCTCAGCGGATGGTGGAGCTACAGTTTCTGCTACCAGGATGAGGTCCGCCAGTTCCACCAGCTGCCCCCCACCCGTGGCGTCGCCGTCTACCCTCCTCGCGAAGACCCGACGGTCCACAGCTACATCCTCGGCCGCTTCCCCTCCATCAGCCCGCCCCGCGGCACCGACAGCACCGACAGCACCGACACTACCGACACCGCCGACAGCACCACCGCCGCCGCGACGGGCAAGAAGCTGCCCAGCGAGCCCGACCACGCCCCCGATGCCCGCGACCATGTCCCGCGCCTCGAGTCGCGCGGCGCTACACGCTACATGGCCCAGCGCCTGCCCGACGGCACCCCCTGCGACCTCACCGGCCGCCCGCGCACCGTCGACGTCCACTTCCACTGCAACCCCGCTTCGCCCGACCGCATTGCCCTCATCAAGGAGACCAGCACCTGCGCCTACCTCATCGTCATCGACACCCCGCGCCTCTGTCACGACGTGGCCTTCCTGCCTCCCCAGCACAATCTCGCCCACCCCATTGCATGCCGCCCAGTCGTCAGCGCTGCCCATAACGCGGGTGCTGCCCTTGACCCCCTGCACGACCACCCAGAACACGACCTCGCCAACACGAACCCCCTGCGCGACCTGACCGACGGCCTCGAGGGCTCCTCCAAGCGCCGCCCTGTCATTGGTGGCATCGAGGTTGGCGCTCACGCCCTGGTGGGCAGCGAGGGCAAGGTCATTGAGAAGGGCGTCATTGTCGGCGGCGGCAAGGAGGTCTACGTCGCTACCGTCGCCAACAGCGAAGGTCACCAGATGGCCAAGGACGAAATGAAGAAACTGGGCATCCGGGATCCTGCCGACGTGGACGAGTTCAAGGCCAACGTCAAGCGCGTTGCTGGCCACAAGGCCTGGAAACTCGACCTCGTCGACACTCCCCGTGGCCGAGAGTTCAGAGGCATCATCGAGACGGACGACGCGGATGAGCTTGAGGGCGAAGCCAAGGGTGACACCAAGGCTAAGGCTAAGGGTGAGACCAAGCCGCACGGCACTCCAGAGACCAGAGGCAGCGGCGGCGGGAGTGGCAGTGACAGGGGTACCTCAGAGGAGCAGCACACCGCTGCCAACGATGACGGGGAAGAAGAACCACATTCAGGCACCGAGGAGGTGTACAAGGACGAGCTATAGACATTCAATACATTGTTCACTCTGCTAGGTAGCTACATGCTGTCACTCTTCCACGACTTTGTATAGCTCGACACTTTGCCTAAATAGGTAACCGCCGAGAACCGAGGCTCTTCTCCGCGTTCCTTCCCCACAGCTCGCGACGCGGCACGGCCAAGCACCGCAATCTGTTCACAAGCAGCGGCCGAGATAGCTGGTCTAGCCCATTCAAAAAGCCCCAGGAGCCCGTTGTTCTTCCATCCGGCACGACCTCTCTGACCGTTGTTGATACGTGACCTCGACCATGCCCTCCTACACATCGATCCACCTCGCCGAGCGGCCCAAGGATGCCATCATCGCCGGCAAGACCTTCACTGCAAAACAACAGTCCGTTCCCTCGGCAGCCTCTCTCAAAGATGGCGAGGTTCTCTTCCAAACACTCTACCTCAGTCTGGATCCTGCCATGCGCGGGTGGCTGAACCCCACGCGTTCCTACATTCCGCCCGTCGACGTTGGTGCCGTCATGCGCGGCAGCGGTATTGGCTTGATTGTCGCCTCCAAATCAAAGCAGTTCCCTGTCGGTACCTACGCGAGCGGCATGTGTGGCTGGTCCGAGTATGCTGTGCTGAAAGAGAAGTTTGTTGAGCCTCTGGACCTGCCCTCTGGCGCTGTCCCCACCGACGCCCTGGGCTGCTTGGGTATGACGGGCCTGACGGCATACTTTGGCATTCTCGACGTTGGTGCCGTCAAGGCTGGCGATTTTGTCGTCGTCTCGGGTGCCGCTGGCGCTACGGGCAGCGTCGTCGGTCAAATCGCAAAGATTAAGGGTGCAAGGGTTCTGGGGCTGGCTGGCGAGGACAGTAAAGTGGCGTGGCTGAAGGAGGAGCTGGGCTTCGACGATGCCCTCAACTACAAAGACCCGCAATTCAAAGAAAAGTTCCGCGCGGCGACCAAGGGCCTGATCGATGTCTACTTCGACAACGTTGGTGGCGAGATTCTTGACATGGCGCTCGCACGCGCAAAGCCACATGCTCGGTTCGTCATGTGCGGCGCTATCAGCGAGTACAACAAGAAAAAGGCACAAGGGCCGTCGGTATGTGCTGGTTTCCGGAACCCGAGAGGGATCGATCGTACTGACAAGCCGCAGAATTACTTGATGATCATCTCGATGCGCATCCGCATGCAGGGCTTTGTCGTCTTCGATTACGAAGACAAGTACTCGGAAGCCCGCAAGGAGCTGGCGCAGTGGCTGTCAGAGGGCAAACTCAAGCGCAAAGAAACAATCGTAAGGGGCGGCATCTCCCAAGCCGAGGCCGCGCTGGTGGGCCTTTTCGAGGGCAAAAACACTGGTAAGCTTACCGACTCGATCGAAAGGCACTGCAGTATTGACACTCCATTAGGAAAAACAATGGTCGAAGTCGCGAAGCCCGATGATGTCAAGTCTAGATTGTAGATACAGCTTGCCGCTGCGTCTTATTCAGATCTGTCCCCGAAGAATGCAACCCTACCCGTCAGCCAAAACCGGTGACCCCTCAGTGATGCAGATGCTGTAGCGGCGGTGTCAGATGTGGAGCCGGCCACGATCCCGAATGACCATGATGCTGAGTGAAAGACTATGACCATGCAGTCTGCATAGAACCAATCATGATCAGCGATGCAGTAAAGGCACTGTCCAAGTCCCGCCAGCTTCTCGGGGCTCACGTCGGTGTCTCCCGTCAACGAGTCCAGGCCTGACTCAGCATACCCAGGTACTGAGTGCTTCCCCGGCCGTAAATTTAGACCCCTGTGCCCGCTCATTGACTCTCTCTACCTGCCACGGATGCACGCGTGTCTTTATGGGGTAGTTTTCAACGTCTCTGTGCGAGCTTGACCGCTGTTCGCTGTTGTGGCGTTGAGCAGTGCATGTCATCCTGGACCGGTGAGGCGTGAGGATTTTGCGCGACAGATTATCAAACCGCCATCATTCGACAAACCGGACGGAATAGTAGAGCTGGCTCACCGCTTTGCAGCTTTGCGATTTTGTCATTGGTGCTCGTGCCTTGCGCAATCCCCCACGCCAGTCTCAGCCCTGACAGTGAGCAGGCTGTCGATTGACGAACCCCATGACACAGTTTGATCGAGCACAGGCGAGCACAATCTTGGATGCAAGCCTAAGACATGCTCACGAGTGATGTACCAGGAAACGCTCATAGACATCAACACAAGTAGACGCAGTGTGACGTGGAGCGGTGTCACAGCAGTGTCTCTATTCATCCAGGTGGCTTATTGGCTAGAACTGTTGCATTATGCCACTCGATACTGACGTGGAGAGTCAATCACAACGGCCAGTGGAGCCAGCAGGTTACGGGATGGACAGAGTCTTCGGACATAATTCTCAAAAGAGGAGTGTTGCGGTGCAAGGGAAGCAAACCAACGGTCGTTGTCTGCTCTGGTTTCCTTGTCCTGCTGTCCAGATTGGCTCGATCATTTTCGATTGGTAAACAACTCCAGCTGGCAGAGCATGTGTGATTCTTCTTCGGAGACACCCTGACATGAAAGACGACACACCTGACCTCCTACCGGGGAGGGCGAGTAAACAAAAAGAGACAAGTTTTCAATGCAGCGTGGTGCTGTCCTCGGTGCATTCCTGCTCTGGGACGGCTCTGTGCCATGATTCGTCGGTGTTTCGATTCTGTTTGTTCTCCGCTATGTCGTGCATATGCTGTACGCTGCCCAGCTAGCCGCTGACCATAGGTAGCCGCCATACCAACGCGTGCCGCCACGCGCCTTGGATCCACCAGCGAAAATGGAAGTGACACGCTTGCTTCGGTCGGCGGAGTGAGCCGACCAGACGTCTCTCATCGCGGCCCGAGACGATTGTTCGGCTATGCATGCCGCGCGGGCGTCATATACCATCTACCTACACGCGTTGGCTTGATCTTCAGCGTGGACGGGCCAGCCTTGTGAGAAGATGTGGACCTTCACCTATTGACATTGAGCCGCAGAGGTTCGTTCGGAGCTGACATGATATGACTGACATGACCGATATAACCGACCACAGCGAGACAGCTCTGGGTCACAAGCTGTGCAAATCGCCCGCGGGATGCGTCAAGGGGCAATTGACGGCTGTGGGGGTTGGTCTTTTCACCGGCACAGAAGAATACCGTGCGTGAGGCGACACAACAGTACTGTTCGCTTGCGTCGGAAGATGTTGCTATTCGATGGCTAAACGTACTCGTGCCGGTACGTAGGCTTGCTTCTACGTAGCATTATCAGAGCATACAGGCTCAACTTCTCGGTCCCTCCACCTCAGGATGTAGTAATGGGAAGTCTAGCAATGACGACGTACGCCAGAAGCCGATATGTGAGAATGGTTCGTTGTCGCCCGTGATGATTTGCGGTATGAATAGGAGCTGACCAAGCCCAGCACACATAAAGACGAGCTCCCGAGTATTTTGAATGCAAGGGTGTCGCTAGGATGATCCTCGTAGTGGTGTGGCAGTTCTTTCCCTTATCGTCGTGCCCTGCATACTGCAATTGCAGATTGAGGGTCAGACAGCATCTCGGGGCGGCCTTCACGCTCAGATTCTGCATGACAAGGAAAGCGGTGGAGAGTGCATAAGAGCCGATGGAACGCCTGAGGGTGTCATGCCAGGCTGAGATGGCTTCAGCGGATCTTGCCTGATTGGCGTCGGTGATGAGTGACGCCGTTGCACAAGGTGCTGTCATGTTCGCTTCCAGCGCTCTTGGACCGCCGTGACAGCTGCAGGAAATACTTCGTTCGTAACACACACCTTCGAGGCTGCAACGCGTTACAGCATGGCGAGAGGGAGATCTGGCCAGGGATTGCGTGTTTGTTCACTGACGAAGCCTTGCCCAAAAATCCTCAGCTGTCTGTAACCCTACCGTAAGAGCCTCTTCTTACCGAACATGTATTTGAGTGGAGGTTCGCAGCAGTTCTCTCCAGTATTCCTCCCATATTCCAAGTCCTTATCGCCGTGCAAGCTCCGAAACATTTTTTTCAAAGTGAGTCTCTGCTTCCGCTTCTCTGGATAAAATGAGACTGATGGCACACCTAGCACACTCTGGCACACTGTGACCAAGAACATCACCAACTGCGAGACTTACTCGACTGAGAGACTACTTGGCAATCATGAGCCACTACAACTCCAGCGCGAACTATGCCTCCAATGCTCCATACATGGTCTATCCTGCAGAAACTACAAATCGGCCACATCGAGTTCCCAGACATACGATGCCCCCTACTTGGTCTGATGCGAATCAACAGGCTTGGGCATACCAGCAGCACTCGACTGACTACGGCATGCTCGACCAACACGGGTTTGGAGGCGTTACTGCTGCGCCCGGCACAAGTACTCTTCACCAAACGATGCCTCTTCCCCCGAGGCCGAGCTACCACGCCATGCCTGAACACCAGCTGTGGCCGGAATCCCCACAGTACGTTGGACAGTGCGATGACGTACTAACTTTTATAAACTGAAAGGGAAATAGGTTTGCAGGCTATCTGCCTACCGAGCCGAGCTGTCTACACAACGAACAACAGGTTTCTGGGTCGATGGGTGCCAATAGGGGATATCGTCCCAGCAGTCATTCGGCACAGTCATCCAATGCTAGAGGGTAGGGACACAAGAGTATCCGAAATTCCTATCACTAACCGCTGACTCTTGCAGCAGAAGATCGTCAACTACACAGTCGACCAACTCGAATGCAGAGTACAGTGTACCGTGTCCATATGGATGCGGTACAGTGCTTACTGGAGTACACGCTATTGGAAACCTAACGCGGCATTTGAAATCTCAAAATTGCACAGCATCCGGGAAAACAAAGACAAAATACATTTGTCCTTTGGAGGGATGCGACAGGCAGTACACACGGTCAGACGGATTGAAGGTGCATCTGCGCAGGAGACATGACATCCCCCCATCTGATGGGATGGTAGCGGCAGAGGAAGGGTACTGTTCCTGAACATGTAGCTGTTTTGCTGGGTTTAACTACTGGAGTCTTGCAGCATCGCATCGTTAGCAGCGGACTGACCTGAGTGATTTCTTTCCACATGCCCGGACGATTCCATTCCAGTCACCTGTTGTCCATTGAGGGAGCGATTCTGCACTGGGCAGAGAATCCTGTACGTTGTGTGGGGCTGGCGAGTGCCATATATATATGAGAAACGAGACATGCCGATTTGTAGTCTATAGTAAACAACATGGTATCGACAGCTTGCGCTCACTTTGCATGGAGAAGGATCCTGCGGTCTGATATATGTTTTGTCTATCCTGGCGTCGTGATCATTTCTATCTACTGGCTCTGATTGCAACAATAGTCGTCGTCATCGTATCGTCGGGTGATATTACCCTTGAGTCACCATCACCTACAGCTTACCCCTCCGCGCCTCGACGGCCTCTCTCAGCTTCTTGATCACCTCGCCGGGGTCTGCTGCACCAAACACGGCGCTTCCGGCAACAATGACATTGGCGCCAGCATCGGCAGCTTGGTCAATGGTCTTCTCCGACAGACCGCCATCGACTTCAATGTGGAGTTCGGGGTATTTCTTGCGGAGCGCAGTAACCTTGGGCAATTCGGATGCCATGAAAGACTGTCCACCGAAGCCAGGCTCCACTGTCATGATGAGGACCATCTGAAAAAGTCAGCGGTGTGTTTTACCATATAGTGCAGATTGCAAGAAAGGATGCGCGTGGGCGGGTAGGAGAAGAGATGAGCGGTACAAGAAACAAGACTAGACATCAGCCAATGAAGGCTCTGGCGGTGTTTGTAAGGAGTGGCAGTGTTCCCACGGAGACTTGCAGGTGAGGAATGACAGGACGTCGACGATAGGAATGGCATGCTTAAGCGCCGCAAGCACGAGCCGCCCGGGCACGTCAGCCCTGCCACAGACCGATTAGAGCGACCCGATTCGAGGCCAATCTGACCCAGTTCCGATCGAGAATAATGCCCGAAGCTGATATAGACCAAGTATGGGTAGGGGTGGCGTGACGAGGTAGCAGCGCATCAACTTACATCGGGAACCTCCTCCTTGACATCGCTTGCAAGGATGTCCCACAATACGTCGACAGAGGTGCTGGGCTTGATCGCAATGCCTGCTTGCAGGCCTTCTGAATGAATGAAGCGAATCAGCTCCTTGGGCGAAGTTTTCTTGTCGGATGTTGCCGAGGGCGAGTCTGCAGCGGTCGAGTTGATGGCGGCTTCGTAGTGGAAGCAGTACAGGTCGCAACCGGCCTTCTTAAACTCTCGGACCCAGCGTTGGGGCTCTGCAATCATCATGTGGCAGTCAAAAGTTCCCTTGCCATGAGCAGCGGCGGGGCGGTCAACGTGTGGACGAATCTTTGTAACGACGGGGGCGCCGAAGGTCATGTTGGGGACGAAATGGCCGTCCATGATGTCGACCTGGGCGCGTCAGCGTGGTCACGGGGGACTAGAGAAGAATGGGTTGGGCCGTACATGGAGCCAGTCGGCGCCCTGGGCAATGGTGTCTGAACAGGCCTTGCCCAGCGCTCCAAAGTCGGCCGACAGGATGGACGGGGCGATGATGGCGGGCGGCGACATGGTGGGCGGGCACAAGATAGGGGCGGGCGGGACGAGAAACGGGGGCGGAAGGGGAAGAGGACGAGAGGGGCGCCAATTGGGGAGGCGAATGGCAGCTAGTGTAGTAGATTGGAACGCTCACGATGGATGCTTGGTGTTGAAGCTCGAGCTGTGACGGCGCCAAGGCGTAGCGGGGCGAAAGGTGGGGCTGGTTGCAGTGGCTGGCGTCTCGCTCTGGCTCTCTCAAGTCATGTCATTCATCCATTCACTCATTCACTCATTCATGCTCCCACTCCACCCACCCCATGGATGCATCCATCTGCCGACACTCGGCGCCTCAGTTGTTTCGTTCCGTGTTTCGTTCTGTCCCCGCTGATTGAGCATGGACGGCGGCGGATGGAGGATTACGGAATGGGCGGCGGCCGCACCCGCACTCTGCAGCTGAGTCAGCCTACCTAGTGACTTTGGGCTTCTGCGAACACCCCTCGCTGGGCCCACCATCACGCCGCCACGACCCGCCGCCGTGTCGAGAAAAATCACACACAGTCATCCATGGAAACAGCAGTCGGTCTCCAGCCCCGTCGGAACCACTCCACTGCGCTCTAGCGAGGCGCTATTGGGCGAGTATGCTGTAGAACAAGGTCGCGCATCCCCATTGGTCAGCCGTATAGTATGCCAGCGCTGCAAATAGAGCAGCCCGGCGCTTACACGACCAACATGCATCCATTGCACGCAGTGCTGCGCGCACACGGCCCAAAACCGCATAGTCGTTAAACAAGCCCAGCCATGCACGAAACGTACTGGCCAACCACGGCCATGCAAACACGTTTGTCACATCGTGGCCAGCCTTGAGCCGCTATTACTTCTGCACCTAGTCCCGATCAGGCTCTTCTGCCACAGCACGCGAGAGTTGGCAGTGCACCTCTGCGTGACACGGGAGCACTAGGCTCGGCCAGTCGCAGACAAGGCGTCTATGCCTGATATATCCTCCTGCCATGGGCGCCCGCACGCTTTCCTTTGCTCCGTCATTCACTTCAACCTCCCGAGAGTCTACCTCGTCCCTTAAGTCTTCGTTGATCGGAGCATCTGATTTTCTCCTCTTGTCTTTTGCACTTGCGCTGTTGATCAGTGTTGTCCTGGGTTATCACCCGCCTTAATATCGATTTCCACTCGTTCGCCTGTTCATCGTCGGACACTGAACTTGGTCTTTTTCCACCTCTTAATAATACATCATCATGTCACAAACACTACAGCCTGTCGTCTACCAAACGACCACCCGTAGCTCCGAGTACTATTTCACACCAAACACGGCCGTCTCGCCTCAAAGCGAGGAAGACTTTCCTACTCCAAAGGCACACGTCTTCGACATTACACCTCAACCTTCGCCTCGCTTTCCTCTCCAGTCATCTGGATACTTCCAGCCAAAGCGTACCAGCCGACCAGACAGCGACTTTGACTCATTGTACGACATGACAGACAGCGAGAGCGAAGTCCCCCTACATGCCTCGGCATCAGTGAAGAAGGTGTCTGGTCAGACGCGCCGAATGCGCTTCCCCTCGATTGTGATTCCTTCGCCTACTGCCTGGCCGACAATCGAGAAGCTCAAGAGCGCAAACTCGGCTGTGCCGATGACGCCCTCCCATCTTCTCACGCCATCACGCCTCGCTCTGAACATGATCAATGCACACAATCTCTACCTCCCAGGCCACTCGGCCGAACCCTCCCTGGACGGGAGTCTCACATCAGAAGAAATGGACAAGTTGAGCTGCCCAGCAACTCCTGAGGTTCGCTCGAGGCGCGATTCGTTCTCAACCGCCGACTCGTGGGCACCAGTACAGCTCGACCTTCAAGCCATGGAAACGTTGCAGCAGCTTGGTAATTCGCCAGTCGATGTAACAGACAATGGAGAGGTACCGGTCGCTGAGACGAGAGGAGAGATGCAACAGATCTCACGTCCGAGCCTGGGCTTGAGCATCCCAACTACTGACTTCCAGAACGATTCGTCAGACAGCACACCCATCTCAGCTCTCTCAATCCCATCTCCCGGGGGCTTTTTCTCTTCACTCCAACACAATGCTCGCAACACATGGAGTGTCCCTAAACGTGATGAGTCAATCCCGAACACCTCGACCGCCGAGAAGTTTTACAACCTTCCATGGGAGAACCGAAGAAATACGGTCACGGAGGTGTTGCCTGCTCTGCCAGAGCGCCCGCTCACTCTCGACGGAGCCACCCTTGATGGGCATGAAGAGGCTCTGGCAACAGGCCGCCCTGTTGTTTTCAGTCCCGTAGAAGAGAATGTGGAAGTCAAAGAGATTCACCCAAGCAAGACTGTCTTCCACTACAACGAGAACTACAACGCCGAGATCGCAAAGCTATCTGCTGTCAACCTTGAGATGACTGGCCGCTGGCTGGAAGAGCAAGACGAATTGGCGTCTGCCTTGCGCAGCATGAGCGACATCAGCTCACCAAGCCTCTCCAGTGGAACACGCAGCCGTGGCAACTCCATCGAAAAGCCAAAGAAGACGGTCACTTTCGCAGAGGAGCTCACCCAGTCAAAGGATGACGACGAGGAACCCCAGAAGATCTTGACTTACGTTCAAGGCCTCGAATACATCCGCTCCCAGTGTGAAAAGAAGGACACATTCATCCACCGCCAGACCCGTGCTGAGGCCATGCACGTCCAACGCCGCTGCAACCCCGTTGCTCACCGTGATCAGCTTCTTGGCAAGTTTGAGCTCAACGAGCCTGAGCGTCCTGCTCCTGCGCGTCCAGTGTCGGAGTTTTACGTCAACGATCCCACAGCCTTGAAGGAGAGGATCGCACGCGCTCAAACCGAACGCCAGGCCCTCGACCAGATGCTGCCCGGTCAGTGGGTTCTGCAAGCACAGAAGCAACTCAATGGTGGAAAACTGCTCAGCAAGCCTGCTACTCGCTGCATCACTCGCGCCTGTGCCCCGCGTATCCTCGACGTCGGAGGTGTTGCGACAAACGACTGGGCATGGGACGTTGCCTATGACTATCCATATGCGACTGTCACGACTGTCTACACTGCAGGCGCCAACATGTCCCCCGAAGTCGCCGGACCAAACAATCACAAGTGTATGAAGGTGCCCAACATGTGGACGCTGCCCTTCCCCAGCTCGTACTTTGACGTCATCTCGGCCCGTTCTCTCCACGAGCTCCTCAAGACCAACAAACCAGCGGGCTACTCGGTGGACGAGTATGATCTCTGCCTCAAGGAATTGTATCGCTGCCTCAAGCGGGGAGGTGTTCTGGAATACTCTCTGCTCGACGCTGACGTTCTTCACGCTGGCCGTAACGCACAGGCTATGAGTGTTGAGTTTGGCTTCAATCTCAAGACGCGAGGTTATGACGCACAGGCGTCCAAGAGCTTTCTGCCGCGCGTGCGAAAGGCAGGGTTCCAGGACGTGAGGCGTATGTGGATGATCCTTCCTATGGGACAGACTGCTGCCAATTGGCGCGAGGAGCTGAATGTGGGCGCCGCAACACTGCAGCAAGAGAAGAGGATCACAGAGAATGGCGAGGTGGAGACGACGGATGCGCCCGTCTTTGGCACAACTATTGATGCTGCCATGGTGACTGGAATCGTTGGATCTTGGGCGTGGGAGCGGTGGATGCTGAAGTTGCAAATGGAGATGGGCAAGGAAGAGGAGAAGCTACTCGAGGGAGTTGTGCAGGTACTTGAGGAGGGTACACGGGGAGGTTCGGCATGGCGGTCCTTGACGGGCTGGGCCAGGAAGTAATGAGGGCTAGCAGATAGATTGACGAACTGGAATGGGCTGGACAGGACAGGATGGAATGGTGTTGGGGTATGATTATGGCAACGACAGAATGTGGCAAGGATGGGATTGATATAACGAAACTCTCGGTGGCTCCGTAAATATATTGTGTCGATCACAGCCAACTCGTCTGTTTGAAAAGGGAAGAACACGGTGAAATCGACCAAGATGGTCGAATGTGCGTAGGTACACGTGAGGATGATGCATCTCGGTAGATCTGCGGCCATCGCACCCCCACATCGTCCAAGCTCTCTCTCTGGCCTCGCATCGCCTCTGGCGCCGCCATCACCAACACGACCGCAAACAAGCCCATCTCACTACCGCCACTGCTCCGAGCACACTCCTGCAACAGCATAAACACAACCACACCCCTCTCTGTCCAAAGATGCTCTTCTTCAGGTGCGTCGATTCCACCACAAAACATATCGCACGCGCCCGACGCAAACGCAACCCGAGCTAACGTGCGCCATAGTTTCTTCAAGACGCTCGTCGAGCACGAGATTACTGTGGAGCTCAAGAATGAGGTGCAGATCCGCGGCACACTCAAGAGCGTCGACCAGTACCTGAATATTAAGCTGGACAATGCCGAAGCAGTCGACGAACTGCGGTGGCCCCACCTGGTATGCGCCCTGCTTCCCCAGAGACATGTTCAGAGGAACAGAATTACGGGCTAGGCTGACTGCCGGTGTGTTTTAGTGTTCGACCAAAGACATGTTTATTCGTGGTTCTGTCGTCCGCTACGTCCATCTGCCCTCGGGCGCCGTCGACACAGCGCTTCTCGAGGACGCGACGAGGCGCGAGACCGAGGCGGCGAAGAACAAGGCCAAGTGAGGAGTGGAAGAGCGCGACTGAGGAAGAATCAACTAGGCCACTCAGATGGCCAGCGAGACCGGGCAGCAGAGGCGCGCGGCGCTGCGCGGACGTCGAGTCGGGGATGATATCGTGGGGATGGAGGCGGTCTGGTTGGCGATGAGCTGTGCCTGCCATTATCTGCTGTGAGTGGAGAGGCCAAAGAGAGGGTCTTGGGGAGCTGGGCTTGTGCATATACCCCGAATGAGCATGGTTTACAAAATGATACGACCGTTTTTTTTCACTGGACATAATTCTTAGACGTGGCTCTGGTTGATTTATTCGCTGCTATCCTATTTCTTTTCTCGCCCGCGTCTCAACCTTACCGGCCATCTTTGAGAAGCACCTGTTTTCATGTCTTTACAAGCCGCTGATAGCTGCATGGGTTTGACCAGAAGTTGTTATTTCATATATTCATCCATATTCTCCGGTTTTCCCTCAAGCTTCGGATTTTGATAGTTTCCTAAACCCAGGACAAACCCCTATCCAAGGAGCAACACCTTCTGTGAGTCAGTCTGTGCTAACGTTTACCATTGACAGCTCCCACTATTGGTCTTCCAGCTTCACTGCTGGGCATTGTTATAACTGATCTTGCTTTCACCCCGCTTCAGCCGCGCTGCAAGAGCACTGGCTTGCCGTTTGCTCCATCTCCGCGTGCCTTGGCATGCATATATAAGACTCCCTTTGAGCTCTCTACCCTCGCCATTACACTCCGCTCTACCTTCAAGACGACAGCAGCAACGGCCTTCGATTACCACCCTCCTACGCTTCCCCGCCATGAAGCTGTTTCCAATCCTCTACGTTGGAACTGGCCTCTCCGCTCTTACGAACGCTGCCCAAGTGGTCCCAACCGATGCCACTCCCCAAGCCACCCATGCGGACCCAGCCGACCCAGCTACCACCACGACCAGTGCTCAAGGCTTAGTGTTCGACCACGCCTACCCTGACACCGGCATCACGGTCCCACCCCCTGGCAGCTTCTGTAGCGAGTGCAGCGCGTGGGAGAACAACTGCAAGGACCGCTGCGGTGGAGGCCGTGCGTGCAAAGACTTCTGCAAGTGTGAGCGTGCCAAACGTAACCTTTGCCGTTACACTGGTGTGTGTTTCCGATCACGATCTTCTGATTAGCAGCTGACTGGTGGAAAGGATGTGAGGGCAGGACGCCTAGCAACTGCGCCAACAAGCCGCGCTCCATGATCGAGAGGAAGGCGGTGGTGAATGGTCTCCCCGGATACTGGAAGTCGTTTGGATTCGGCGTTTAGGTGGCGATGACGACGAATGCATCTGGTCGTAAGTGATGATTGGGCGTCGGTGCTCCCTAAGGTTGACCATGATAATATCATCGTCTGGGTGTGGTGCAACATCTGATCGGGGGGAGGAAGTAGGCCGAAAGTAATGGCCATGGTGTTATAGTGGGTTTGATACCAGCTTTGGCTGTCCTGTATCTACAACAAACCACTTTTCGTGTGCCACTCTCTATTGTCCGCGTGATGTTCAGAAGAGCGGAGAAGACAGCACAGGGGCTCGATAGTGATGGGCTTGAGTGATGTAACTGTGAAAGCAGAGCTCAAGAGAATCACGTCCGTCCATCGCATGCAACCTACTCTAGGGTCATATCCACATGCTCGTGTATTGCCACATCCACCGCTACTGCCACGTCGTGGCCACAGGTTCTAATCTTCCAGCTCCTGGAATTATGATTCTTGGGTCTCCAGATTCCCGAAGGCGTTTGTATTAACCACTCTGTGAACCGTAATGCACTGGACCGTTGAATCTGACATCAGCGTATTTGAAATGTAGGTTATTGTGAGTATTGTCTTATACCTCTATCACCAGTGTAGCTCTGCACTGGCAGTAGTGGGGCTTTACAGTGCTGCATGCTATGCTCCTACTGGTTGGCCGGTATGATCCTACCATTGTCGAGCTGTTCCATGAGTTCAGCAGTCTTTGCATTTGACCATAGCCGTGTGCTCGCCAGTAGGTAGCCATTCCCGCCATGGCATTGTTAGTCTACCTGATTATGCTGTTTAGCAGCCTCGCTGGCATCGGTGTACACGAACTGGTGTGGTGGTTTGAAGTCACAGAACAATCTGTCTCTTCAAGAAAAATTGAGGAAGTGTTCTCACCCAATATTACTGAACTCATCTACGCCGAGGTAATTGAGTTCTGGGCTACAATACTAGCTCAGAAGGGGGGTTAAAGCTGCAGTTCATAATCCGATTTCCCTCGAGTCCTAGTCCAGTCAAATAGTTGAAAAGTCCGTGTGTAAAGTCTCATGGTCAAAAACCATTACTTCCGCTTATGATTTGCACTGAGCATCGATAGCTTTCGACTGAAGTACTCCAATCTTTGGCACGTCGATACCGATAGAACTAACATTTGTGAGGGGTCCGGTTTAGATGCTGTGATCGACAAGATTTAAATAGCAAGGGAACAATACTGGTTTCGGACCTGGATTTTAGGTTTTCAAGCCTTTCCCCACGAAGTCATAGCGGTAGACCAAAAAACGGAAGACTTGAGCCGAGGTTCGGGTTTCGTAGGTACTGAGGCACCATGTGACGACGTCAAGTGGAGACACCCGTATTGGTGCTATCTTTGTTTCCCGGATCGGTGGTTGATCAGCGACAAAAAACAACATACGAAGGACCGACATGTGCGAACATGATCGACGAGTAGAGTAGATCCGATCCGGCTAGGAATTTATTTTGCAACCATTGCTTCGGGCCGCCAACGGGGCGGCGGCCCCAGGGCGCGGGTGGCTGATCAAACCATGTCATGGTACCACGATAACATCCGCTTGACTAAATTCTGGACTATGTTGTTGATAGCGGTGCTCTGTAGATGTACTACAGCACGTATCGCTTACCGGGTGTAGAAAGTGACTTATCGTTGTTCGAGGGCGCCGAGACTTAGGTATCCTTGTGCTTGAGCTTGTGCATGGCGCATGGCTTGCTTGCTTGGGCAAGTTGGGCGGCTTGGGAAGGCTCCGGGGTAGTCGTTTCACCCCATGTCTTGCTACATAGCCGTGTTTGTAGAATCATGTCGACATTTGCCGTCCATGCGGAGGGATCGCCTTATGCGGGTCATCTCGCCACCACGGTGACATCCGCCAAGGGCAGAATGTCACTCGTTGAACCCCCAGAAGTGGGACGTAGCGTGTGCAGGACGGAGAGAACTGCTCTAGGTTGTCAGAAAAAGGGGCTGTGCTGTTCAACCCATCGGCGAGCCCCGTGGAGGCCTGAGAGGAGATGAGATTGCCGAAAACTCCCATATAGTTCCATATTCGCATCCACCTTCCGAGTGGCGTCTTCCCAACATACAAGCACCCCAAGCTTCATAACGGCCTGTGCAAATGAGAGCCGGCCCAACGGTGCTCGTCGAACTCGCTTCACGAGTCATGGCTCCGGCTGTTGGTGCTAAGGCGATTTGTCCGGCACAGGGATCACCTTCGGCCGATGCTCGTTTTGTATCGATGTGAGATCGGCAACGATGACATTAGAAACTTCAAGTGCGGCGCTCTTGACTGTCGCAAGCGGCTGTCGGTTAATAGGAGGATAATTGACACGAAAGTTAGATTGTGTCGCATGGGAGCAGGAGCTTCCACGCGACTTCGAAAGTTCCATGCCCTGCAGGGATTCATCACATTCCTCCATCTACGCGACACACGAGCACCTGCCTACTTCCGCACCCAACTTCATTAGCCCTTGCCTATGGTGGATAGTGTTCCGTGTTTTTTTACATTATCAAAAAGGCCAAACCACCCACCGTAAACTACATGGCTTCCGGCAGCCCGAAAGCCAGCGTCTTCGGTTAGTTTCATAAATGCCATAGGACCCATCCATGGCCCATCCATGACGACAGGTTCGTGTGGAGATCTGTGAACAACCAGGTTGTGATCCTGCTACACAAAGAAAACTGCCGAACAGCACCGTCGCCAAAGGGCGCCAGGGTGTGCCTGATCCCGTGTTTCCGATCCAGGTCGAGCTTCTGCAGAGACAGCACTAGAACGTCCTGGCCCGCTTTTCCAAAGAGTTCTGGCTGTCGGCCCCGGTACCGAAGACACATCACTCGCCTTATGCTCTCCATCCAACCGCAGTAGGCAAATTGCCCGTTTCGAGTGGGAGTGGCGCTTTGCTATACCGCCCTGTCGCCCCCAGTCTTCATCTGACAGCCGCAAGCATTCTCAAAGGAAATAACAGTGGAGCTTCCTCGAACTTATGGACTGGTACTCCCCTCGTTCTTGCCCTTCTTTACTCCACCTTGCCGCCCTCTGCCCTACTGCTCTTCTGGCCTACGACCTGGGCTAGCACTGCGCTTATGAGTTACCACGGCCAAATATGAGGACATTTCACATACTGCTCCCACTCCTGTTCTGGATATCATCTGGCCTGGCTCAGTCTTCTGAACTGGCATCGGCTATTCGAAGTCTGTCTGATTGCGCTGTAAGCTCTTGTCCTTGGGCTATCTCATCTCACCAACGCTAACACATGGCTGCAGCAATCATGCCTTTCTACCTCGATTGCAAAGTCGCCATGCACTGCCACCAATGTGACATGCATATGCAACGATGCTCCGCTGCAGGCTGATGTGCAAATATGCTTGTTGTCAGCATGCACACTGCGAGAAACTCTGAGTAAGTTCACGCGGATTCGATGCAATTCCTCTCCAGCTGACGGGAACCAGCCGCCAAAAATGGCACTGCAACCGTATGCCATGCCCCTGTACGCGACAACAGCGAGAGCGTACGTATCACCAACATCGCTCTTTCGGTCATCAGCTCGTCTCTTGGCCTCATTCGAATCATTTATAAGGCTGCGTTCTCGCTGGGCGAGCTGGGATGGGACGACTACATCATGGTTTTCATGCTGTTCTCTGGTGTACCGTCCGTGGTCATGATCGACAAGGGTGCATTGCCGAACGGGCTTGGGAGGGACGTCTGGACGGTCCCGTTCGACAACATAAACAACTTCGTGCGCTGGCTATACGCACTGGAGGTTCTATACTTCTTTCAAATCGCCCTTTTGAAGCTCACGCTGCTGTTTTTCTTTCTGCGGATCTTCCCCCAACGGACTGTCAAACGCGTCCTATGGGCAACAATTGCCTTCGTCATTGTATGGGCTCTGGTTTTCGTTTTTGTCGCCGTCTTCCAATGCCGACCTATCAGTCATTACTGGTTGTCTTGGGACAAACAGCATGATGGCAATTGCATCAACATCAATGCATTCGCCTGGAGCAATGCTGGAATCAACATCCTGCTAGATGCCTGGATGCTTGTTCTGCCTCTGTACGAGGTTTTCCAGCTGCAGCTTACATGGAGGAAGAAGATTAGCGTGGCGATGATGTTCTGTGTAGGAACCTTGTAAGTACCGCCATCTCACGTTCGTACCCCCGGGTTATTCCGTTGCTAACACAACCTGCAGCGTCACCGTAGTTTCCTGCCTCCGTCTCCGATCACTTGTCAACTTTGCTTCTTCCTCCAACCCCACTTGGGATCAAACCGAAGCTATCAATTGGTCCAACATCGAAGTCAACGTTGGCATCATCTGCGCATGCATGCCCACAATTCGCGTCATCCTCGTTCGCATATTCCCTAACATAATGGGCACAACCAAAAACACAACGCGCTCATGGGGCGCCTATGGTGACCGCAGCGCATACACCAAAGGCGGCAGCGCTATAGCGAGCAGAGCGACCAAGGACATGGACGCTGGCGCTTTCGATTCGCACGCCATTACCTATGTCAAGACGTTTGAAGTCCAGCGTACAGCGAGCGATGAGATGGAGCTCATGCATGCGGACAATTTCCGACAAAATCCACAGCTCAAGAGCAGCAATACAAGCGTAGCCAGTCTTTAGATTTAGAAATATAATATCAACAACCATTTGACTTGATGGCAGCAACATATTGTTTACAAATCCAGTGAATTTGACTCAATGCACATATCGACGTGACCCCTCCGTCGTGGCTACAAGGATAAAACCCCTAGAAACTGATCCTTGGGTGATGTGGAACGCAAGATCTCAGCCTCTCATTTACCTATTGGCTCTTCTGCATTTTGGTAAAGCAAGCCATGCTTGGTGTGATTTGATGCATGACTGCAGCGTCGAAGAGTTGAGTCAGAAAACCAGTAACTAGGTCATAAGTGAATTGGAAGGTGTGGATTGATGGCCGTGTTCAATCCACCCTTATCATTATTCTTATTCAGCCCTCCCTCTTCGAGCCTGCATGCTTTCCGTTCCAAAAAAAAAATAACCTTGACCTTGTCCGCTGGCAACTGCATCTTGCGACCATTGTTAGTCTGCATGAGAACTGACAGGCCGTGATATTGATACAGGCAGCCTAGCGGCATCCTTGAAACTCCCTGTTTTGGCTCCCGTGTCTATGCCGTCAAACTCCGCCATGTTGTGAAGAGAGGTCGAGGTGTGAGCGGTTTTGGTCTTCATCTGCCGGCCTTTGTTTACCGCCGTGGTTTTGCAGTCTCGCTGAATCGGTCCATAGCCGGATACTATGTATGCAGCATATATTAAATCTGACATCATACTAGCCAGCGCGTACTGGCAGTGCACTTGGCTGCTTCGACACGTGCTGGTTCACGTGTAGTACTCTTCTACGCTATTTGTTCGTGCCTTGACCCATCGTTCAGTAGCCACCTATACCTGGCGCGGGCCGCCCATACCCTGGAACATGCACCCACGTTTTACGCGCCCGCTGCATGCTGATTATTGAATGCATTGACTGACGAACGAACGAGCGAGCGGTTCGCACGTTGGTGAGAATGCATGAGTTACTTACTGCATTCGGTCCGAGGCGTGGGTGAATCTCCACGCTTTCACGATGTGTACCTAGTCGGGCGACTAACGCAATGAAGAAGGTCAAATCTCGAGACGATCATCACAACCGGTTTGGGCTTACTGCCGCCAAAGGTCCGATGCGGGGGAGGGCATGGATTGTGGAGTGCTGTGCAGTGATTTGACAAGCTCTGCCTTGATGTGACAAGCTTGCGGGCAGTGATTGGGTGCCGGGACAGAGCATTTTACGCAATATGGGTGAACGAACAACAACAGACCTCGGAGAGGGACTACATAGGCAGGAGTCAGGCAGAGTCCAACCTGCAATGGAGCCTTCGCCGGTGCATAGCATGCCAGAAACGCCTGCCGTTGCATGAATCGAAGCAAATCGAGATGAAGCCTTCCATCTAACTGTACATAAACAGAGCATACTGAGCATACAGAGCGAGAATATAAGGGCGAGTGCCTGGCCACCTACAGTTCCTCACCCAGCGCCGCAGATCACTTGCACCTCTCTACACAATCGCTTGAAGCAAGCTATACAATCGCTCAAAGCCCAATCGTTCCAAAATGAAGGTCACGCAGACTCTCCTCCCTCTAGCCGCTCTCGTGGGCACTGCGTTCTCTGCGCCAACATCAGCACCAGCGGAAGGTGCCAGCTTCCCAATCACCGATCTTCTTGACAGCGACCTCACCGTCGATGAGTACGCCCAGAGCCTCGAGAAGGGCTCTTTGGCCAAGCGTCAATACAACGGTGACACCTTCAACCAGCTGACTGACGGCACCGCCTGCCGACCGGTCACTGTCATCTTCGCTCGTGGCACCACGAGCCCCGGAAACGTTGGCGAGGCGGGCTCAGAAGGTCCTTCCTTCTTTAACGCTCTCGCCAGCGTCCTTGGAGGAGCGAGCCGTCTGGCAATCCAGGGTGTAAACTACCCAGGTATGTATCGTCTAGTCCCTCTTGCAGTACAGTCTCTGACATCGAAAAGCCGACGTTCTGGGTTTCTTGGCTGGCGGCAACGCTGCTGGAGCCACTACCATGTTCAACTTGATCAACACTGTAAGTACTGTACTGAGCAGCATTACCAACAAAGTCTAACCCCTCACAGGCTGCTTCCAAGTGCCCCTCAACCAAGATCGTTGTCTCTGGATACAGCCAGGGTGCTCAGCTTGTGCACACTGCCACGCAGAGGCTCTCGACGGCACAGGCTGCACGAGTATCAGCAGGTCAGTCACTCTATCGAATCCATGCCCCGACGTTTGGAAAGTCTGCTGCGTTTGAGAACATTTGCTGACCTCGCACAGTCGTTACCTTTGGCGATGCAGACCGCGACGAGACTTTCGGTGTCGTCCCCACTTCCAAGGTCAAGATTTTCTGCCACGACGGCGACAACATCTGCGACAACGGAATCATCATCACTCCTGCGCACAGGGACTACGAGAAGGACGCTCCCGCTGCCGCCGCTTTTGTTGCTAGCCTTGTCAGGTAAACAGCAAGTCAAGTTTGTCGAGCAATGTTTCGAGCGGTTCACAGCGGCCGTATCATGTCGTTAGTTAACTAGTTAATGTTGAAATGCAATTACAAAATGAATCAATGTTAAAGAGTAAGAATCCGATGCCAGGGTAATACCTATGCTTTTGACTTGAGCAAATCGACGCGTGTGTTGACGAAAAGAGTCTAACGTCGTCGGAAGTGGAGACCGCCACTGACATCCCACGTGCTGTCGCGTTTGCTTGGCGCGACTTGGATTCCACGGGTGCCCGCTCAACTACACTGCGCTTCCCACTTTCGCCTACCACGTCAGTTGTCAGACCTTGTTTTCCATATGTGAGCAGTTCCACCGATGTTTAGAAACCCTAGAGAAAACCACAAACTCCCCGATTCGTCTCGAATTGCACCATCTGCCGGTCGCCCACCCTCGCCACTCCACTCGTCGCCGGCCACAGCCATGCCCGCGAAAACCACACCGACGAAAGCGACGCCCAAGACAAAGTCAGCACCACCAATCCCGAAAAAAACACAGACTACCCTCGTAGCAAAAAACTGGAGTGCCAAATCAGCAGCAAACAATGGCAAAAGCAAATCGAAGCCGCAGGCCGCTTCCAATGGCAACATTATGGCGTTCTTCAAGAAGGCCGAGGATATAAACAACCGTATATTCCTGCAAGAGAGGGGGTCAAATCCTGCAATTGTGCTGGACGGCATGGAGGACGACGTGGGCTGGAGCGACGAGATGCACAATGGCGCCATGACTTCTCCATCTGACGAGGAACGGCATAACGAGAACGGCGGTAGCTGTAAAAGGAGGAAGGTGAGCGATACAGAAGCAGCAACGGCTTGCTCCCCGCCTCCACCTGAGATTCAACAGCCTACACCAGGTGTTGCTGAAACACCACCCAACGATGCACTGGAACCGGCATCTCACACCCGCAAAAAGATCGGACCCTTTGTAGACGATTCAGATTCAGATGACGACGAAGATGAAGCAGCCATTCTTTCAAGACGAGGTACGATTATGCAACAACAAAATAACAATTCGCCAGTTTCTAAACCTTTGGAGGAATCAAATCCAGTAGATCATGACGAACCACCGATCAGCCGTGTTCCGCCATTACCGGACAACGGATCGACTCCATACCGTGATCGAGATGATACCGAGGATTTCGATGGCCTAGAAGACGACGAACTGCTCGAGGGCGAAGAGTATGACGAACGGCGGTGGATGAAAGCACAGATCAAATTGGAAATGCAGGAAGCAGGCTTCGAAGGCGACCTTGAGGATTTCAACTCACCTTTAATGTTTCCGGACGATACACCCGTCGACCAAAGCAACTACGAAGCCCCTTCGTGCCCCATCTGCAGCAGAAGCCTCGACGGTCTTTCAGAACAGGAAAGCTCTGTGCATGTCAATGCATGTTTGGATGGCAAACCACTTCCGCTACCTACATCGGCCGATGTCGATATCAAACAGGAAGGCAGCCTTACGCCGACTACACATGCAAGAGCTTTCAAACGTCCACCAAGAGCGGCAAAGGAAGGCCAGGCAGATCCATTCCAGCTTGGCCAGCCCAGCACTGCACCAAAATCAGCTTTCTCCAAGCTGATGGCAGGTCATGCCGAAGATGCTGCGTGGGCGACAGCAGCAGCAGCTCAGAACGCGGCAAGAGGTAAGCCTGCGTACGAGCGGACCTGTCCCTTCTACAAGATTCTGCCGGGGCTGTATATCTGCGTCGACGCGTTTCGCTATGGCGCAGTCAAGGGTCAGAACGCCTACTTTCTCAGCCATTTCCACAGTGACCACTATGTTGGCTTGACAGCGTCGTGGTCACACGGCCCGATATACTGCAGTAAGGTGACTGGCAACCTGGTGCGGCAGCAACTTCGTGTGGATCCAAAGTGGGTAGTGGATCTCGACTTTGAGGAGAAGACCGAGGTTCCAGGGACTGAAGGTGTGCATGTCACAATGATCTCAGCTAACCACTGTCCTGGCAGCTCTCTGTTCCTGTTTGAAAAGGAGGTTGGTAAAGGAAAGAACCCGAAGTTACACAGGGTCCTGCACTGTGGTGACTTTCGAGCATGCCAGGCGCATATTGAACACCCTCTCCTCCGGCCCGACGTCATGGACACTGTCAGTGGCGTCAACAGACAACAGAAACTGGATGTCTGCTACCTGGATACCACCTATCTCACCCCAAAGTACGCCTTCCCCCCTCAGCAGCAGGTGATCCAAGCCTGCGCAGACATGTGTGTCAGTCTCAGCAAGCAACGTCCGGACGACTCGGACAGTTGGGAGCAGATGAAGCGGGAGCGCGCTGGAGCAGGCATGACCAAGTTCATCCGCAAAGAGACTAGCACATCGGCGACGCCCAAGAGCCCCGAGCGAGGTCGGCTGCTTGTTGTGGTTGGAACGTACAGCATTGGCAAAGAACGCATCTGCGTTGGAATTGCCAAAGCGCTGGGCAGCTTGATCTATGCGCCGCCCAATAAACAGCGCATCTGCCGGGCACTGGAAGACGAGGAGCTCAACGGGCTGCTAACGACGGACCCACGCAAAGGGCAGGTGCACATGACGCCACTGTTCGAGATACGCGCCGACACGCTCGACGACTACCTGCGCGACTTCTCCGACACGTTTTCGCGCGCCGTGGGCTTCCGGCCCAGCGGATGGAACTACCGGCCGCCCAAGACGCGCTTCACCGAGTCGCCGGCCGTGTCTAGTGTGCTGCACAGCGCGAGCTGGAAGAGCGCGTTCAGTATGAAGGACCTGGCGGCGCAGCGGGGCAGCACGCGGACGGCGGCGTGCTACGGGGTGCCGTACTCTGAGCACAGCAGTTTCCGGGAGCTGACCATGTTTTGCTGTGCGCTGCACATTGATCGGATTATCCCGACAGTGAATGTGGGGTCTGCCAAGAGCCGGGAGAAGATGAAGGGGTGGTGTGAGAAGTGGGAGGCGGAGAAGCGCAAGAATGGGCTGTTTACGCTGGACGAGGATGGGTGGTGTTAGGATGTGTTTGGATTACTTTACTTTTCTTCGCGTCTTCATCATCGTTTTCTATCTTTGTTCTTACAAAGCTGGATGAGGACGGGTGGTGCTAGGATGGGTCTGGGTTGCTTGCTTGTTCCCATCTTCATCTTTGTTTTCCATCTTTCTTCTTATAAAGCTGGATGAGGACGGGTGGTGTCAGGATATGTATAGATTACTTTCTTCCCATCTTCATCTTCGTCTTCCATTTTTCTTCTTATAAAGCACGATGAGGATGTGTGCAGACATGTCTATATTATCTTCTTCTTCCCATCTTCATCGTTAATCTTTTTTCTTCTCTCTTACAAAACACTCGAGGTCGAATCGACGATTTTAGCATCTACTTCTTCGGTCTACTTGTTCAGCCTACTTCTTCGGGCCGCCCTTTGCGCCGGCGCCGCCCTTCCACCCAGCACTCCTGCTCTTGCGCCCGTTGGGCCCCTTCTTGGCCCCCTTCTTGGCACCTGCAAACTTGAGCCCCGTCTTGCCCTGCTTCTCGCTCGCACGGTGGCCCTCAAAGACAAAGCCGCCCTCCTTGCTCGCAGCGGCGGCGGCCTTGCCGAGCATGGCCTTGGCGCGACCCTGCTGGCTCTTCTCCTCGGCCGACAGCTTCTTGGTGTAGCCAGCAGCAGCGCCTGCGCCAGGGCCGGCGCCGGGACCGCGGGCTTTTGTGGGCGGGGCGACGCGGGCCTTGTCCTTTTTCTTCTCTGCGCGGCAGCGGGTGACGCGCAGGATGCGGGGCAGCATCGGGGGGAATTTTTTCTCGTTGAGCTGCAGGGCGGCTTCGACGCCGTTGCCGTCTGCAAACTGGACGTAGGCGAAGCCCTTGCCGACGCGCGTCTGGGGGTCGCGGACGACGCGCACGCTCTCGACCTTGGCGACTTTGCTGAACTGGACCCACAGGCCTTCTTCAATGTCGGCGGGGACCTTGCGCTTCGAGTCTGGGTTGGCGCCGCCCTGCGACTCGTCGTCGACAAAGGGGAGGTTGCCGACGAAGACGCAGCGGCGGTTGTCCGTCTGGGCCGGGTGGGCGACCGAGTCGACGTGGAGGTGGCGGTCGAGCAGCATGGAGCCGTTGAGGCGTTTGACGGCCTCGCGGGCGGCGGTTTTTGTCGTGTAGACGGCGTAGACGTTTGTGGATTTGGTCGTCGAGTCCATGGTCTCCTTTTTAGCGTAGGCGGCGCGCTTGGGCAGGGCACTGGAGAAGGCGGTGGAGCGGAAGCGGATGGACTCGATCTTGTGGGGAGGCGTGTTGTCGGCCAGGTCGGGGATGAAGGACTCGAGGTGCTTCTTGAGGGCCTTCTCGGCGGCCTTTGAGTTGATGCACTCGGACGAGACGTTGCTGAGGAAGACGGTGCGGGCGGCCTTTTCGAGCTCGCTGTCGGTGGTGTCGGTGTTTTGGGTGAGGGACTCGTGTTTGGGGATGTCGAGGGCGGCTGGCTTGTCGGCGGGGGCGTCGGCCATTTCCTCGTCGGAGGACTCGTTGGAGGACTCGTCGTCGTCTTCGTCTTCTTCTTCTTCTGAAGAGGACTCGTCGCTGTCAGAGTCGGCAGCGGCCTCGGCAGCCTTGGTCTTGCGCTTCTTCTGGCGCTCGTCCTCTTCCTTTTCCTCCTCGCGCGCGAGCTTGCGCATGTACGTCTCTTCGATTTCCTCGTGGCCGGCGCGCTTGCGCTTCTTGGACTTGTCGAGACCGCTGATCATTGTCTCGGCGGCGAGCTCGGCGGCATTGGCCGACTCATCGTCGTCGTCCTCATCCTGCTCGTCGTCGTCGTCGTCGTCGTCGTCGTCGTCGCTGGAGGGTTTTGATTTGCGCGAGGTGCGCTTTACAGCATCGCGCTGCTGCTGGCGTGTGGGTGCCTGGACGGGGCCGGCCTGGGGTGGGGTTAGCGGCGCAGGGCGTGTGTGTGGGTGGACAAGACGTACGCTGGTCGCAAACAGCGAGCTGAGAGTCGGGTCAAAGGCCTTTTCGCTGACGGCGACGAGCGAGGCGGGGGCGGGGGCGGCCTTTGCATCGGCGGGCTTGGGCTGCTTGGCCTTTGATTTGGCCATTGGAGGGGGTTTGGGGGGGTGGTTTGGGGTGTCTTGGAGAGGCGAGTCTGCTGGAGGGCAGAAAACAAAAGAGTCGCCTTTGCACGCTCTGCGCTGAAGTTTTGGTGGAGCGCGGGCTGCGGGCTGTTCGGGGCTAGGCTGCTTTGGTCGGCGGTGGCAGCGGCAGCGGAAGCGTGCGTGTGCGTGTGCTTGTGCTTGTGCTTGTGAATGGGACAGGCACAGACACAGGCTCTCCTCTCGCTCTCTGCTCTGGCCCGTCTCTGCTGGTGAATCCGCTCAGTCTGCTCCACGCCCGCCCACCACCGCCCTACCCGCCTGCCCGCCCTCTTGCCCTCTGCCGCCCCCACACACTCTCCCTCTCTCTCCCCACTCGCCGCGGCTCCTTGTCCACGCCCGCCGCCGCCTCTGTCTCGCCCTCCGGCATTGCGCGCCCGCTGCCCGCCCGCTGTGCCGCCGCGCTCTGCGGCCATGAGCGCAAAGCGCAGCTCGTCGCGAACCGGTACGTCAACGTCACCACGCGCCGCGCCTCGCACCCGCACTACTCACACTCACACTCACTCCCTCCAGGCCTCACTGCCTCGACGCCGTCGCCCCGCCGCCGTCTGGCCCTCCACTCGCCCGCCCCGGCCGTCACCTCGGCCATGCTCACCGCCGTCCCCGTCGCCAACATGCTGCCTGCCAAGCGCGAGCCCCCCTCGACCGTCCTCAGCCTCTTCGACAATGACGGCGACGTCGACGACAGCCGCTCCAGCAGCTTGAGCGAGCTGGGCGATGCCTCCGACGACCCCTCCGACGAGCCCACTCCACACCGCGCCCCCGCTGACGCAACCGACGCCGACGACAACGACGACGACAACGACGATGACGACGCCGACGACAATGACAACGACAACGACGACAACGACTCCGAGGCCGAGACGGAGCGCCTCGACGACACGCCCCACAAATCCTCCCGCACCGCCCACGCCTCCGACGCCCTCTACACACGCACCCCAAGCAAGCTCGTCCACTCCAAGACAGCCGACCCCGACGACTCAGCCCCGCCCTCGCCTTCGCCTCTGACCGACGACGCCACGCTCCCCGACGCTGCTGCCACAGACAATCCCCTGCACGAGCTCTCCCTCGCCGCTGCCTCCGAGGCCGCCAACCTCGAGCTCGCCGGCAAGAAGCGCAAGCGCCCCGCCGCCGACGGCACCCTCGCCGGTGCCCTCGACGACGATCAGGAGCCCGCACGCAAGCGCAGCAGCACATCCAAGAACACGACCCTCAATGGCGCACCCGATACCATCGTCGACGGCGCCCAACAGCTAGACGTAGAGCAGCAGCTCGACAATGCCGAGGAGCGCCTGTCGCAGCTAGCACACGAGGAGCTCGACCTCGAGGAGCGCCAGGCAGACATCGCCGCCCAAACCGTCAATGAGCTGGCCACAGTCGCCAAGCACTCAAAACCCCGTAAAGGCGGTCGCCGAGGGAAGCGCAAAGTCGACGACCACAGCTTTGCATACACCGAACCACTCGCCACAACCGAGACCCACGACGGCGAGCCTGAAGCTGACAACGACGACGACGACAGCTCCGCTGTGGACGAAGATGGTGAGACGCCTGCCCTGGTAATCGTACATGAAGCTGACCCCCACCAGTCGCCAAGAAGAAGACAGCCATCGACATGCTGGCCACCATTGAGAAGAAGTTCAAGCTGTTCCGCGAAAAGTGAACCATCCACGCCCCTCCCCCTCCCCGCGACCGCTACTAACTTATATACCAGGGTGTGCGACGAGGAGATTGCCAAGCATGAACTGGCCCTCGAGATGCTCAAGCAGCCAAACTGCGTCCACCCCGAATACCTTGCCATGATCAAGTGTATAGATGAACGACGAAACGAAAAGATCGAATACGAGACTACGCTGCTCGAGTACAAGCAAAAGAACCTCGACGTCATCACAAACGCCCAAAGACATCAGATGCACAGCCAATACTTCCAGACAGTGCGACATGTGCGAGAGGACATCTTGGAGGAGTGCAACCAGCGCGTCTTTGACCTCCAGCGCGGAAGGCGGACCCTGGGCTGCGACGAGACCGAGTACATGGTCAGGCTGCCGGAGAAGCGATCTGACCAGATCCGACACCAAACAGCGTACAACCTCGAGGTCTCGATTCTATCGGGAGTGGCCAAATACGTCGGCTTCCCCGCAGCGCCAGACATCAGGCCTGCACGTCCCTCCGAGGTGGATGAAGATCTTCGAGCTATGAAGGTGAGTCGCTGAATGTGCCCGCTTTGGGACTTGCAGCTAATCCCACACCCCAGATTATAACACGTCCCACTGTGCCGGTACCCCCGCCGTCGCTGCGCACCTACAACCAGAGAACGACGGCAGACGAGGTCGCCGCCGAAGAGCAATTCCTTGAGAGCACACCCTGGGCAAACCCACGGCATCCTTCCCACCTCGAGGCTCGCTCACAACAAGAGTCTCGCTTCGCGCCAGGACAGTCTCGGGTACCCAGCTTCCAGACGCCAGCTGGCCAGCGACGGATAGTCGACTTGAATGCGCCGAATGGTTCAGGCTCGACGATTGAGGCGCACTCCAACCCTCCATCGGGGACTGCATATGGCAACGGTCGGACAGGCGACTCCGAGTCACCTGTGCTACAGATGAAACGAGCCACAGTCGACTACGCAGCGTACTCGGAAACACCCGGGTCGCACCCTCGAGCCCTAGGGCCGTCAAGAGACTCGTACGGCGTCATGTCAAGTCCGGCACCCCAGAACATGGACGTGCAGCCTCAAGATTCGAATGGGCAGCGTTGGGGCCTCGAGGGGCCCTTCCCCGGTCGAATGACGCAGCGCCGCGGTGTGTTTGGCCGATGATGTGACGGTGCATCTCGTCGCCCTCGACTGTTGAAGAGTTAGACGATTCCAACGACTGTACATGGCGTTATCTGGTGACTTTGATGTTTGCATTTTTCCAAAGCGCGCACTAGGCCACACCGGGTCGGAAGGCAGGCAGCATATCCCCCATTTTTGGCGTTTTCTGTTGGAGGCACATCTCGACCATGTTCTCTCATCTCTTCTTTTTCCCTTTCACGATTATACATTTATATGCCGGGCGCTCCTGGACGGACGGACGACGCTGGGCTGAGTTGGTACGGCCGGGCGGACGGCGACGATACCTCTCGAACTTGATACTAGCCAATGTAACGATATACTGCTCTAGCCGACGTGTTGTGTTGGGGGCTGCTGGGGGCTGTTGCGGAGCGCTGCATTTCCCCATCGAGGCTAGCACTGCTTATGTCACTGGTGCTTTCGCAACGTGTGAACATGGAGCTTGAGCTTCGTGACGCGGCGCAACAACCTCATTCCCCACCAATTCCCTTTTTCCCTCCTCACAATGGCCGCCGCAGAGGAAGGGCAATTCCTCAAGCAGGCCACGGGCCGCAACACGCGCGGTTTGCTCCGTGTGGTGATTCTGTGCTTGATTGCCGCTGCTGCTGTCAGCAGCCGTCTGTTCTCGGTCATCCGCTTCGAGAGCATCATTCACGAGTGTCAGTACTCCAATGTCTGGGATGGAGGCCGTATACTGACTGCAGCGCCACAGTCGACCCGTGGTTCAATTTCAGAGCTACCAAATACCTCGTCCAGAATGGCTTCTATAGCTTCTGGGATTGGTTCGATGATCGTATGCTCCCCCCTCTGCACCCAATAGCCCCTCGCCTCCGATAGAGCGACACGCTGCTGCGCCGACGACGACAGTCAACTGACACGCCACAGGAACATGGCACCCTCTTGGACGAGTCACCGGTGGTACCCTCTACCCCGGATTGATGGTGACCAGCGGCGCAATCTACCACTTCTTGCGCTTCCTGTCCATGCCTGTCGACATCCGCAACATCTGTGTCCTCCTCGCCCCCGCTTTCTCCGGCCTGACCGCGCTCGCGACCTACCTCCTGACCAACGAGATGGTCACATCGCCCTCGGCTGGCCTGCTGGCCGCCGCGTTCATGGGCATCACCCCCGGATACATCTCGCGTTCCGTCGCAGGAAGTTACGATAACGAGGCCATTGCCATCTTCCTGCTCGTCTTCACCTTCTTCCTGTGGATCAAGGCCGTCAAGGAGGGCTCCATGTTCTGGGGTGCGTTGACCGCGCTCTTCTACGGATACATGGTGTCGGCTTGGGGTGGTTACGTCTTCATCACCAACCTGCTGCCGCTGCACGCCTTTGTGCTCATCTGCATGGGCCGCTACAGCCCCAGGCTGTACGTCAGCTACACTTCGTGGTATGCCCTCGGCACGCTTGCGAGTATGCAGATTCCCTTCGTTGGCTTCCTGCCCATCCGCAGTAGCGAGCACATGTCTGCGCTTGGTGTCTTTGGCCTTCTCCAGCTTGTCGCCTTTGTCGAGTGGGTCCGCTACCAGCTCCCCAGCAAGCAGTTCCAGACTCTGCTCCGCGCTCTGGTCCTGTTCGTCTTCGTCGTCGCCTTTGGAGGCCTCGTACTCCTGACCGTTACCGGCGTTATTGCGCCCTGGACTGGTCGCTTCTACTCGCTCTGGGACACCGGATACGCCAAGATCCACATTCCCATTATCGCGTCTGTCTCCGAGCACCAGCCCACCGCATGGCCCGCCTTCTTTTTCGATCTGAGCATGATGATTTGGCTCTTCCCTGCCGGTGTCTACCTGTGCTTCACTAAGCTGACCGACGAGCAAGTTTTCATCGTCATTTACGCTATGCTTGCCAGCTACTTTGCCGGAGTCATGGTCCGTCTGATGCTGACGCTCACTCCCATTGTCTGTGTTGCGTCCGCCATGGCTTTCTCCCAGATCCTCGACACCTACCTCGATGCCAAGTCCCCCGAGGTTGTTGAGAAGGAGAGTGATGCTGCAGAGGCTGCTAAGAGCGCTGCTGCTTCTGTTATGCCCGACGGCCTCCGATCGACCCGCAACCCCGTTGTCGGCATCTACTCGTTCGTCTCCAAGTTCACAGTTGTTGGCGCGTCTGCCGTGTACCTGCTGCTCTTCGTTCTCCACTGCACCTGGGTCACTTCCAACGCCTACTCGTCTCCCTCGGTTGTGCTCGCCTCCAAGCTTCCCGACGGTAGCCAGCACATCATCGATGACTACCGCGAGGCGTACTACTGGCTTAGGCAGAACACCCCCCAAAATGCGAAGATCATGTCCTGGTGGGACTACGGCTACCAGATCGGTGGCATGGCTGACCGCCCTACGCTTGTCGACAACAACACCTGGAACAACACGCACATTGCCACGGTTGGCAAGGCCATGAGCTCCAGGGAGGAGGTCAGCTACCCCATCATGCGCGAGCACGAAGTCGACTATGTTCTCGTCGTCTTCGGTGGTCTCCTTGGCTACTCTGGTGACGACATCAACAAGTTCCTGTGGATGGTTCGTATCGCCGAGGGCATCTGGCCCGACGAGGTCAAGGAGCGCAACTTCTTCACGCAGCGTGGCGAGTACCGTGTCGACGACCAGGCCACACCGACAATGAGGAACAGTTTGATGTAAGTGCAACGCCTCTCCTGACTTTTCCCACATGCTAATGCGTTTGTAGGTACAAGATGTCTTACTACAACTACAACTCGCTGTTCCCTGCCGGTCAGGCCCAGGACCGTGTCCGTAACTCGAGGTTGCCCGCCGAGGGACCCCAGCTTAGCACCATTGAGGAGGCCTTCACCAGTGAGAACTGGATCATCCGAATCTACAAGGTCAAGGACCTTGACAACTTTGGCCGTGAACACCAGAACGCCGTGGCGTTTGACAAGGGCAACAAGAAGAAGCGCGCTCCCAAGCGCAAGGGCCCTCGCGTGCTCCGAGTCGAGTAAATACCTCGTTCATCTTTGGTTGATATAGCATCTGGCGTACCTGTATAAACTAGCTCCAGGCGAGGCATGTCTGGCAGGCGCGAGGGGCGTTTGGGAAAAATAAATCAAAACATGTCTTGAACATACAGTTGTGCTTTGCGTTTGTAGGTCCTGCGGTTCGTGAAATGATGCGTCGTGTGCACGTGAAGCGATGCCATACAAGTAGTGCAAACGCAGTCACCGTCTCTTACCTCTCACCTTGCGCTGTAATCTCTCCACTCACCGGGCCTGTTCCTTCCTCTCCCTTTTTGATAGGCCACCCTGTGCGCTTTCTTCCTCTCTCTTTCTATTGACAACGCTCGAGACATTCACAACACCGGCATTGCGCACAACGCGCGCCCAACTTGCCGGCGATATGGCTACTGAAGAACAGCGCAAGGCCTTCGCCGCGTATATGGGTGTCGGAAGTGGAAATGGCGCTGCCGCCGCCACTCCGCAGTTTCCTGCCATGGGCACTGGAGCCGGGCAGATCGGACAAGTGAGTACCATACAAGCGCGTGCGAGTAAAAGCTTACCATCACGTTCAGATCCCAGGACTTGGGTCGCAATTGGGAAGTATACCTTCTGCGCCAACGCCGCCTCCATGGCAGCCTCCGGGCCTCCCGGGCTCACAGGCCGGACTCGGACTGCAGGGACAATACCCCCAACGCCCGCCACCGCTTGGACAAGGTGAGGCTTTGGGACAGGTAGGACAGGGGCAGCAGCAGCAGGGCCAGGGACAAGGGCAAGGCTACTCGATGCTCCCACCGCCGCCGATCCAAGGACTGCAGCGCGACTACACTGCTCACTCGCAACGGTATAGCGCAGACTGGCGTACAGGCCCGGATGGCGCCATGTCAGCATCCAGGAGAGTTTCCGGAAATATGGTGGAACAGCACGACTACCCTCCGCAGCATATGTCGGGACAATCACATGTCGTGGCTCAGAGTGTGCCAGTGCTACTTTGCCACACGTGCAGTGTATGTGGCAAGATGCGTTCTGCTGGATTTCATCGGTATGTACACTCCCCAGTTCGTTAAAGATGAATAAGCTAATCTGGATAGAAACCATCCAGTAATTCCCGGAGAGCCTCTTGTTACGACGCCGTGCAGACGGTGCAAGAGGAGAGGCAGAGGCCATCACCGCTCGATGAGCAGATATACGCGAGTCCGGACTTGTATCGCCGAAGACCCCTGCGACTGGCCCAGAAGGTCAAGCCGAGTCGAGTTCGAACACTCCGAGCGAAGGGGCAGACGACGGAGTAGAGATGATTATGCCACGAGAGAACCTGCCAGCCGCCCTCAAATCATCAGAGAGAAATCAAGCCAGACAAGGCTCGGGTTAGGGGCACTGCAGCGGGATCAGAACTTGCCTCGAGAGCGGATGAGTGAAGCAAGAGTCCGAGTCTCTTCGCTGAGTCCGCGGCGAGCTTCCGGATATGGCGATGTTTGGCCTCCGCCTGATGTCGTTCCCATGCGCACGACTACCGGTGGCAACACTGAACATCTGTCAGACGAGGTGTGGCCTCCACCAGATGTTGTCCGGACGCACTCTTACAGAAAGAGGGAAAGGAGCCCCGTCCGTCAAAGCTCTCGCGTCATTGAGCTCAGTCCATCGCCTCCGCCCGCGCGTGCCAGATCGACTAGGGTTACTTACCGGAGCGGTTCACGGGATCGTCACCCCAGAAATCCCCACGATGACATTCGCGAGTACCGCCGCAGTGAGAGCCAAGCCCGCATGGCCTCACATCCAAGACCATTTAGGACAATTATTCCAGACCGCCGAACCAGTTTGAGGGAATCAGACGAGACATCAAGCAACACTGAGTCGACCCGCACACGCCCGGGTTCTCCGAGTCGCAACACCTCGAAGCCTATGGGAATGGATCGTGAAACGTCGTATCGACAGCATTCCTACCTACGTGATAGCGAACGCAGTACTAGGGTCGAAGTCGGGAGCCCTCGCGTTCAGTTTGCATCTGAAAGAGAAGAAAGGCCGGCACAGGAGAGTCGTATCAGAGCCACCTACGCAGATGATGAGCCGTCGGGTGGTAGACTTGACAATCACATTCGCTACCGATACGTCGAGCGGCCTTCTTCTCCGCCAATGGAGGACATGCAGCGTCTGAACATCCGGGAACCCTCGCCACCGTCGTCAAGTAGGACATACAGCGACGCAAACACCAGATATAGGCGCCGTGCCTCACCCGAATCTTACAGTAATATCCGTATCCGCCATGTCAGCATGTCCCCACCGCGCGGCCGTGTGCTCCACCGTTCGCCTTCCCCTTCACCTAATCGTCAAGTCCGCCCGAGCTACCGACACGTCTCCCACACTGAGGCTATGGAGCGTACACGCTCAGTCACTCCGCACAGGCAAGCCCTGCGTGGTGATAGGGGAAGGGCGAGAGACTATGACGAGTACGAGCTTACGGACTCGGGCAGTGAAGCTGATGGTGACGGAAGTAATACTGGAACTAGGAGCTGGCGTGGAATCGACGAGAGAGGACGTCCTGCTGTCTTTGTTGAGGAGAGACGGCCGACGCGACTGCTCGAAGGGGGAAGTGATAGGGGTGAGTTCAAGGCACTTAGTGGGAGGTGGCAACGGGTGGCCGATAGGAATTGGAGGGATGTTTAGGAGAGAGTTATTGGAAGGGGGCGAGAACAGAAACGAGGTGGATGATCCTTTCCGAGTTCTCTTTTGGAAAACACTGCCTCGTCAGCTTATGCATTGGAAGATTGGGTTTGATGGAGATAGACAGTTTGAGATTCTCTATAATGACACTGGGAATACCCTGGACTATTTCTTTCTGTATAAGATGGACGTGTGATTGCAGAAAAGGTAGGATCGTGGTGCGCCATTCACTCAGAAGCGCTGCGCTTGTCTCTATCAGGCACTAATGCCATTACATATCCTATCCTAAAAGCCCCACCACAACTTAGTCACGATCAAAACCATTACAAACGTAGAGAAGATACATTGTGAACCACACCTTGGGCCAGTGTATACAACATCCACGGAATCCCCTCGTACCAACAAACCCCCCACCCAAGCCGCCCCCTACACCCACCCACCCAGCTAGCCAACGCGTGCGCCCAGCCCAGCCGCCTCGAAGCGCAGCACAGCTCACCAAACCCCCCGTCTCCACCCCGCCCTGGACCCATGCATCATGACAGCCTGTAAACCCGCGGCGCCATCGGAGCCACAATCGGCGCAACACGCTCGGGAAGGCCCGGCTCCCCGCGCGCGGCCGCCGCGAGGCTCGTCGTTGAACCAGACCTCGACACCGGGACTCGGAAAGCCTGCTACCGGCGCGTAGGTAGGCTGCAGAGGTTTCTAGCAAGGCACGTCTGGTGCAGCAGTACCAGCGTGCTGCTGGTGGGTGTTTGTAACGTCCGGCTGGGCTAAGCCTGTTTCGGACCGAGGTGGTGGTGGATGGTGGGTGGGTGGGGGAGAGGGAGAGGCGCGGGTGTTTTACCGGGCTGGGGTTCCTGCGTCAGCTTGTTTCGATGCTGGCGGCCTGGGGGAGGTAGGTGGGTGACTATTAATATACTGGAGTCATGTCTTTCTGGTGTCTGCTCACGCCTTTTTGTTTTAACCCTCCGGCTTCTTCTGCGCTGTTGTTGGCTTTGCTACCTACCTGTCGAGTCGACGTCTAATACTACCTACACCAACACCTCACCTCATATCACCTCCTCAAACCAACCCGCCTAAGCCAAACCCCAAAATGCCATCAACAACAACAACAACCACCCCGCCGCCGCCACGAGACGCCAAACTCCCGCCCACGAAGCCGCCCTCAACGCATCTCCCACGCCTTCTCTGCCTGCACGGCGGCGGCGTCAACGCATCCATCTTCGAAGCGCAATCGCGCTCTCTAATCCGGCACCTGTCGCACAGCTTCCGGCTCGTGTGGGCCGACGCGCCCTTCTTCTGCGACCCGCACCCCGATGTCATCTCCGTGTACGGCAGCTACGGGCCGTTCCGGCGCTGGCTGCGGTGGCTGCCCGAGCACGCGGCGATTGACGCCGAGAGCGCCATTGAAGAGGTCGCGTATGCGCTGAGGACGGCTATCGAGGATGATGATCGTGCGGGGGGAAAGGGCGAGTGGGTGGGCCTCATGGGGTTTAGTCAGGGGGCTAAGATGGCGGCGAGTTTGCTGCTGGAGCAGCAGGCGCGCGAGGAGGCTGCGGGGCGGCGGGGAGGGAGTGTGGGTGCGGGAGTTGTGGGCGTCGAGGGGGTAAGTTGGCGATTCGGCGTGCTGCTTGCTGGGCGCGCGCCGTTGAGTAACTTGAACCCCGACATCATGCGATCGCCTGCGCTGGTCAGCGCGGCGGATTTGTCAGAGGGTTTTAGGTTCGCGGATGAGGTCGACGAGGGCGCTGTGCTGAGGATGCCCACGCTGCATGTCCATGGGCTGGCGGATGCTGGGTTGCATTTGCATCGCGTGCTGCTGAGGGAGTATTGCGATGAGCGCGAGGCGAGGCTGGTTGAGTGGGACGGCGCGCATCGGATTCCGCTTAAAAGTAAGGACGTCGATAGGGTTGTTGCGGCGATATATGATCTCGCCGAAAGCACCGGGGTCAAGGTTGTTAGGACGGTGTAGGGGTGTTTTCTTGGCCACTGGCTAGGATTTTCGGAGAGTGGTGTAGGTGGTAGGACGACTACTGTCTGTGGGCGTTATGAGGAGATGTATAAACTGGTCTTAGAATCTCACATATAGACTAGAACGAAGCAATAACTACACATAATATTCACCACTGATCCTTAGAAAATAGTGTACAAGGCGTACCAGTATCCGGTAAACGTCCGTCCCAGAGTCAGTGGACTTGCGATACCCGAACATCGGCGGAGTTTAGCCTGGGGCATGAGATTTACTGAAACGCAGGCCGGTTTGGTTGCGCTGCGCACTGCATGTGGCCTCTTTAGGTGGTAGCGGAGTTGGACGATGACGGCACTACTGGTTGGTGATAGATAGCCGTTTCCCTATCTGCGAGAACCTTAGGCTTCGGATTGGAGAGAGGAGTTAGGCGAGGGCAAGTGCAGCGCTTGAGCATTGCGGGACAGAGATAGTTTTGTATGGTGGTAGTCGTCGTCGTAAGAGGAGGAATAGCCGCTCACAGACGGGGTGCCTAGCAGCTCTCTTCCTCCTGTACAGACGCCACATAGATAGCTATGGTATGTGCAACCAGTGAAGATCCAATAGAGTTTTCCACTCTCTCCCCACGATCGATTCTCTCCACGGATTCAGCTGATTGCCGCGATTCCACATGTCGTGGACCAGAGGCTCGAACAACTCGCGGTGGCCAGTCGTCAGCACACGCGGGACGTTGCTGCTGCATAGGTGCGTACAACGGTAGCGAGGTCCATTAGCTCGTCTAAATATACCTACCTCGACGTCTAACATCCAAGCGACATGTCCCGTTACCTAGCACGTACATATAACATATGTGTGCATTGCAACTCACTCTGGCGGCGAGACAACGCTCAGACACGTACCGTTGCGGACAGCGCCTGTCACATCACGTCGTGAACCACTGCTTTGGCGGTGTCAGGCGAGACGCGAGACACTCTGGGCTGGCATCTGACGTCTGGCATGGCATGGACAGATGCGTCGCCCAGTTGATCCTACAGCATAGCGTAGCTTAATACGGCACAGCAAACGTCAATCGCGGGCCTTAAAAGCTGGAGTTACAGCTGCAAGCCCAGATATCGGGCTTTAAGATACAAAGTACCACCGGAGGCTGGTGTCTTATTGGGCACACGGCTCGGAAAACAGGCTGTCCATGGGCGACGCTAGCCTCGACGGGAACGCGGCGGTTAACCAGAATCGATGACTGGGGCTGAGTTTGAGCGTTATCGGGGTTGTCTGTTTCTTTTTTTGGGGAAAGAGAGATTGCATAGATGTCAAGCACGGCTGGCTGGATTATAGCACTGGCGTTGACGACACAGCGGAGCGGTGCGGTGCTGTGGGCGACGCGGTTGCTATTGTTGCGGAAGCGCCAACGGCACACTACAAAGGAGGTTGCATGTCACCATGTCAGCATGCAAGCATGCAGTGCAAGCGAGGCGGAGTTGTGCCTAGAAGCCGGCAATGCATGCAGGAGTGTGCCTGGCCTCTGGGCAAGGATTGGGGTAATTTGGTGGTGTTGGGGGCCGTTTTGCGCAAAATCAACGCGGCTGACTGGTTGCGCCCTGCATCCTACAGTGATTAGCTCCCAAAAGCCCATCATGCAGCGTTGGCAGCAGGTCGCTATATAGCCGCCCGGGGATCGTGCAATCGCGTGGGAGCGCATCCTGAATCCCTCGATTGTCCGTTTTTTGCTGCAACTATGAAGTCGTCGGCTGCTCTTCTCGCCCTCTGTGCCGCACTCCACGGATGGGTTGCTCATGCTCAGGAGGGCTTTGTCGTTCCGAGCCCCGATGTAGCTGACTTTGATTCGTCCCTTTCGATTGTACAGGGCGAGATCGCCGAGTTTGTGTGGTCTGCAAACGGTAAGTGGGGACTGAAGTCGGGTTGATGGATGTATCGCTCATCGACATAGCAACCTATCAACCAACTCTGGATGGCCAACCCATCATGGGCTCCGATGGCCGGGCGTCGCTGTGGATTACGTCTTTCGAAGGAGACGAAGAGCGATTCGGAAAACTCATTACTCGTACGTTGCCATTCACACATTTCCGCCGCTGCTGGGCCTTGACTGACGATAAACACAGCCAGCGTCATCTCCGCCGGCAGAGCTTCGTGGGCGTGGCAAGTCGACCTGACCGATGCCGAAATCGATCGGTGGAAGGGGCGATTCAACTACCGTATCATGAAGCCCGTCAGCTCCTCAAATGCAGCATTTGTGGACACGCAGAACACGGTCCCCTCGCGCGGGTTCATTGTCCGGAAGAAGCTGGACGTCGTGTCGTCGATCCTGTCCGTCTCCGCCTCGTACTCGCGACTCGCAGCCGCCTCGCAGACACCACCTGCCCAGACCTCATCAACATTGGCTGCACAAAACTCGCCAGCCACCAGCTCAGCAACACGCACGGCGGACACTGGCGGGCCACTGCAGACATCGTCGAGCGATGACAAGTCCAACAGTAGCTCGAACCAAAGCTCGAACCAAAGCTCATCTAGCGAAAATCCATCCAAGGAGAGCGCATCGAGCGGTGGTCTCTCGACTGGAGCCAAAGCTGGAGTTGCGATCGGCTGTATTGTGATTGTGATCCTCGGAGTGATAGCCGTGCTCCTCTTCCTCCGCCACCGCCGCCGTAGCAACAACGCAGCCGCACCGGGCATGTACTACAGCGACAACTTCGAGGAGAAACCCGTATCGGAAGTTCCGTCGGCGATGACATACCGACACGAAGCACCAGCCACAGGGCATGATGCGTATGAGATGCCCGCGCATCAAGAGCACGGGTACCAGGCTGAGTTGTCGGGGTCGGGGTCGCACGGGAAAGCATAGGCGGAAAATTGACAGTGTTGCCGGGGCTTAGGTATCTAGACGAGTCTGTTGTCAAGAGATGGATACGTGAGAACCAGCATGGTGTACTATGGGGACGTCTTGGACGTCTTGAGACGTCAGTTGGACATTGTTATGTTGTTTTTCCTTGCAGCACAGCCGCAGAATCGAGTCGAAAAGAGTATCGCTATCGAATGGCAATAGAAATCCGTCTGGACAGAGTGGCCAGCGTCGATGAAACACGTCTTGAAGGGATGAGCAGAGATGAGGCAAGCGGGCCTTCCACGACAGAAAACGTCATGAGCGAAACCAAACCAAGACGAAGCAGGAAGCAGACCCACTGGACGATCAGAAACGAAAAGATGTTGAGGGCACGTCGAGGGTACGTCGAGGATACGTCGTAGAGCTGAAACGATGCGCAGGACCTGGGTCGACGCACGTGTATCGCCTGTGTCGACGTGTATCGCGCAAGATAGCCAAGGACGTGACGATGACGTACCACGGGGCCCATGAGTGCGCATGTGAAAGGGCCGACGGACCCAGTTTAACTCAGCGGGAGGCCGTCATGGTCGCTATCAATCGTGACTGTGCGTCCCGTTGGGAGAAGAAAAAAAAAGTGAACGAGAAAAGCGAGTAGAGAAAAAACTCGTCTTCCTTTTGCCCGAGAAAAACCTTCTCCAGGCCAACGCAGCCCTAGTCCCCCCAAAGATGCGACAACGGGTGCAGAATTCTCTCGGCGGGCTTGTCGGTTGAGCATGAAATGGAGGAGAGAGAGGCGAGGCGGTACCATCGGCCCTGAAAATCCTTCGTGGCGCCAGCGGGTAAAAGTGGGGCGCGACACACGTTAGCATCAGGTCACCTCTAGCGCGTGAGGCGAGAACAGGAACGCGGCGCCACCCACAACCCACCGCAGCGTCATGTCGTCGTGGGAGCGCGAACGGCTAGGGAGAACTCGGGTCGAGTTTGCTGCCGTTTCATCGAGCCCTTGGCCGAGCAAGGCGATGCGATGCCACATAAATAGTCTTTCATCTCAGATTCCATCTCATCTCTATCCATCTACACTACTACACTACTCCACACTAAACTACTACCACCAACCAACCATTCAACCAACCAACCCACTCAAAATGCCTTCCTTCAACAGTACGTCTCCATCTCCCCACCTCTCACCCACCCACCCACCAAACCCCATCTAACCCTCTCCCCAGACTCCATCTCCTCGACCCCCGCCGGCCCCTCGTCGGTTCCCACCCCGCAGGCCTCGTCGCCCTCGACATCGACCCATGAGACGCTGCACGCCGCCTCGGCAGCCCTCTCAGTCCAGGGCCTCGACCTGTGCCCCCACTGCTTCCGCGAGATGGCGCACTGCAACGAGCGCTTCGAGTTCGTTTAGACTGCGCCCGTCTTGGACGACTGAATCAATGAATGTCTGGAGCTAGGTTCTAGGGACACGAATTTCTTTTCTTTTTGGTTTGCTTTGCTGGAGCAATAGGGCATGCGATGGGATATATATACATATGGATATGGGCACCTGGGGGCGTTGCATGGAGACCTGACTTGTACATAGATCGATACTCCACTTTGAGCGTTTGGATACGTGTTGGCATAGAAGCATCTCACTGCTCAATTCTACCGTTTGACACTGTCACCTCATCACACCACTTTTGCCGCTCTTGTCACGTGCATACCAAAGCATCACTCGCACTCTGAGTCATGAGATACAGCAATTCAATGAGCATGGAGTGCACTCCAACCGTTCTCATTACTACTTGTGACAAAGCCTCTGCCCATGTCCTCGCGACATGCTGTAATTTCTAACGGTCCCAAAATGGCAGAAATGATAGACATTATAGTCGCCCATGTCCAACGCTGGTATCAAGACAACAACCCCCCCTTTGGCAGCCGCATATGTGGTATAGCCGAGTCCGAATGAACCTCGAAACGCCCCAAAAGACACAAAAGAAACACGAAGAGATCCGCTGACGCCCAAAGAAAAGCTAATGTGAAAAGTGACATGTCGCAAGCGCTGGAATGCTTCGACGAGACAAAACAAGGAAAATGGCATTAAAGGCTCGTGACTCGTCCGGCCGGCATCGTGTTCCGATATGGCCGCAGGTTGATGACAGACTCTAGTTCCCGGAGCATGTTGTTGCTTGCTTCCCGCTGCTCACGAGCTTCAGCTTGCCGGATACGATCCGCCTGTATCTTCTGCATCCGTTCGTCTCTTGTCATTGTGAGACGCGTCTTGGGAATGGCAATAGCCTCGAAAACTTCGTTGTCCGAATTGCTGCCCTGCTCGCTCGACGGCGTAGGGCTGACCGTTTCTCCATTCAGAGCACGGAGTGCATCAGACGGGCTCCCCTCGTCGACAGCAGTCAGACCACCAAGGCTCGGGACGGGTGAGCGCAGACCGCTGGATGATGCCTGCGAGATGCGTCGTTCCTGCCGGTCAATGTTGAGGGCGAGCGCGGACCTGCCCGCCTCCCATGCTTGTACCAGGCTCTTGATGTCGGCACCGATCGAGTCGTATTGCACCATTAGGTGGTGACCCAGTTCGGTGACGTCTTCTGTGTCCTCAAGGGTTTTGTTTGTTTCCTCTCGCAGCACCTGCATCTTAGCCTGCAGCCCTCGAATGCCCTGTGAGAGCCCCGATAGCTTGCGCACAGAGTTGCGCAGCTTTTCGCGGCCTGGAATAGGTTGCAGCTTGTTTGGAGAAGGAATGACAAACTGCTCTTCTTCGGCGAGTACTTTGTTGAACTTCTCGCTCCATTCACCCGTGGGAGCTGCCAAGGCCAACATGGAATCGGCGACAATCGACCACCGCATGAAATCGGGCTTTCCGCCGTCCGCCTCCAGAGCCAGGAGAGAGCACAGATATACGCGACGGAGAGTAGACAGGCGATACTGCAGGGTTCGTAGGGCTTTCAGGGTTTCGCCGTCTTCGAACTCGGATTCGGAGTAGCCCTGAGATGCATCTTGCAGGTCAGGGTTACTGACCTCGTAGACATCGAGGTATTTTTCAAGATCATCTTCTTCAACGAGCTGTTTCAGGGCGGAACACTGTTCTGAGACGACGGGGATGACAGCGGCGAAGGCGGCGCGTAGGTTTCGTCGCAGTCGTTGGCAACGGCGGGACTGTCCTCGTTCTTCGAGTCGCGAGACAGGGGGCAACGGAGAGCTTCTGTATGAGCGTTAGTACAGCGTACATGATCTGATGCGCGTGGTCCTACAGTCGATATCCCCGAGAGACGAGCTCGACCTCCTGTATGAGCGCCAGGGCCGATGCCGTTGAGGCCTCGAAAGCCTGCAGGTTTGTGACTAGGGCCGATACGTTCTCGACGGCCTGTTGTCTGAGCGTCTGCAGCCACTGGCGTCGTATGTAGGCGTACGAGGCCGTGGCAACGGCAGCGAAGACGAGGAAGACGATGGTGAAGCGGGCTTTGCTGAAGCCATTGCGGCGGCGCGACCAGTGGACCAACCATACAAGGGTGAAGGCGGTTGCTGCCGTTAATGCGGCGCCGGTAGGGCTGACGGTGACAACCTTGAACTCAGGGCCGGGCTGGCGGGATGCGAAGCTGGGAATGGCAGAAGCACGCAGACTTGACTGCTCGCCCAGCAGCTGGGAGGCGACTATGAGGTAGCGGAAGTGTTCGAGGAAGCGCTCGTTGTCGGCGCGGCCCAGACGTGCGTTGACGGCTTTCTAGGAGGCAGGTCAGCAGGCGCCTTTGGGGAGACGACTCGGGGGTCCAGGCGGCGTACTGAGCATGCCATGTGTATGCGTGCAACGGAGCCACGGTGGCTGGCGTGGATGCGCAAGGGCTGGGGGAGACGGTCGCGGATGCGCGACTGGAGGGTCGAGGGACCCCGTGGGGCAAAGCACTGGGTGGTGGGCGAGTACATGGAGGTCTCGGATGGGTCAGGTGAAGGGGATCGGCCGCGGCCTGGTGAGGGTGTCAGTACAGGCGGGTTGGGCGTGTGGGAGACAGGAGAGGGACCTTCGAGGTAGTCGGCCAACGGCGAGTCGTCATGTATAATGTTCTCCATATTGGTGCCGCTACCGCATGATGCGCACCGGGAGCTGGGAGCTGGGCACTGGGATCTGGGGTGATGTGGCTCGGAGGAATGCGCTCGTGAACACTTGGGGCTGGGATGGTGGGTGGTGGGATGCGTAATGCGCGCGTAGGTAGACAAGCGCGAGGCGGGAGTGAGGGTGCTTGGACGTGAGTGAGGGCGAGGGTGAGTGAGTGAGTGAGTGCGTGAGTAGGTGAGTGCGTGCGTGGGTGCTTGGTCGAGCTGAATGTCTATTACACGGAATAGGCGGCGTCTCCCTCGGTAGCTATGTCGAGAACGGGGCTATGGACAAGTCGAGCCGTTCTAGTTCGGCAACCGGGAAATGAGGAAATGACGGAGACTGGAGTGCAGACTAAGTCATAGTAAGCGCAGGGCCCCAACGGGCGAATCCCTGAGTGTCCGCCGTCCGGCCACGCTGCTATGCCGCCATGCTGCCACCCTGCGTACCGTTCCCCGCTAAGCCTCAGGCCTCGACTTCGTATGCCTTCTCCTGAGCCCTCCCAAGCCTGCAGGATGCGCGCAATCTCGCATCCACGGCTGCTGCTTCATGCAGGGACAGCAGCAGACGGTCCCTCCCCCTCCCCCGTCCACCAAGAGAGCCGTTTCCATGCGTTGCGAAACGCAGTCATAGGACAGGAGAGGAGAGGAGAGGACTAGGTAGATAGATGAGATATCTAGGGACTAAAGACAGCTGTCACTTCACTTGCACAATTCAATCGACAACGTCGACCATGGAGCGAGGACTGCCAATCGTCTCGCCCTGCAACTGACCCCACACAACTAAAGAGCTATATTCAACAACCTTTGCGGCTACCATGGTCGGACAAGCCATTGTTTCGTCTACCTACATTGTACCCAACTGCTCAAGTGGAGTTGAGGCTGAAGCTGTCCCTGTGTTCCGCCAGCGTGCACGGACCCCCTTACCTGCATTGTGAGCTCCTCACCACCGAACGTTCCCCAGCCCCACAGCCCAGCAACCCAGCATTCATCATCGTTGCCTCACTTCGCCCGACAGAGGAGCCGCCCCTACCGTCGCAGCCCCTATCCACCCGCCCCAGTCGCGCCCCCAGATCGCCCTCCCGCCAATGGCGATGTCACCTCTGGCCGATGAGCGCGAGCTCGCCATCCATCCCATTGTCGCTACCAGCGTCCAGCACAATACCCAGGTACGACTTGGCTTCCGCCGGCCAGCGACTCGCTAGCTCACACCACCCACAGGTCATCTCCAACGTCCGAAGTCTGACAGCCTCGCTCTTCGGCGTCGCCGCCGGCACCCTCGGGCTCGAGTCGTACCCGGGATTCATCTTCTACCTCATCGGCACCCTACTCGTCTCGGTGCTTCTGTTTGCATTCAAGACAGAGGGGAAACCCGGCGCATACTTTTACCGCCCGCTCGGAGACCTGTGGCTCGGCGATGTGTTTGGAGGACTGAGCGGCTTTGTGCTGACCTGGACGCTGTTTTACGGACTCGTGAGGGCGTGAGGCGTGAGATGTGAGGATTGGTAGTGATGTATCACCAACTCGAGGGCGCACTCGACTGCTTGGGAAGAACCAATTGAGGAGGACAGAACCAAGACTTGAGATGGATATCAGGACCCGCCCATGTAGATGCTGGAGAGCAACAGCCGTCGATGCTAGGGTCTGGGCCGACCAGGTGCAGCATGCTCTGTACTATGAGCTCCATGGGCCTGGCGGTTGGCTGTATTCGTTTGAGTGATACCCATATTGATAGAGGGGTAAGTAGTAAAGTCTCTCTGCTGCAAGACTTGCCTGATTCTCTGGCGTGAGTTACTGGCTGAGGGGCCATCTGTGTATTGAAGTAGCTGAGAACGTTCATACTTGACATTGCATCGGTCGTGGTAATGCGCTGCTCGTCTGCCTACAAAATGCATGTTCGCGGTGCAGCAGTCCACTCGACGATTTGCAGTGGCATGGCAAAATGTTAAAAAATCCTGAGGCACGACATCTACCGTCAAGACAACAAGCAGTTTCTCATCTCCATCTCAACACCGTCATCGTCGTTACACGACATCTACAACGTGGTGAGCTCATGTCGGGATGGCTGCACTCGGTCAATCAACGCGGTCGACGCACGGTGCTTGACGCGTCCACGTCGCTTAGCGACGACGCGTTTGGCTGGCAACCACTTTACTTTCTCCCCGCCGCCCTCCTTCATCGTCCGCTCTCCCACCGCTCTCTCCCACCCAACTCGCCTTTTTTTCCCTCAGACCAACACCTTTCACAGTCAACAGTATGTCTCTCCGAGTGCTGCGACCACTGCTCGATAGCTAACACGCCACAGTGCTTGAGGCACGTCTGGAGCAGGCCAACCTCCTCAAGAAGGTATAGCAACACGCCTCCACAGCCCTCACACAGTCATCTAACACCCCAATTAGGTCGTCGATGCCATCAAGGACCTCGTCCAAGACTGCAACTTCGACTGCAATGACTCGGGTATCGCGCTGCAGGCCATGGACAACTCCCATGTCGCCCTCGTCTCCATGCTGCTGAGGTCCGAGGCCTTCACACCCTTCCGATGCGACCGCAACATTGCCCTCGGTATCAACCTTGGCTCGCTCACAAAGGTCCTGCGCGCAGCCCAGTCCGACGACATCCTCACCCTCAAGGCCGAGGATGCGCCTGATGTCGTCAACCTGGTCTTCGAGAATAACTCGTCGGACAGGATCAGCGAGTACGACATCAAGCTCATGGACATTGACCAGGAGCACCTGGGTATTCCCGAGACCGAGTACGCTGCTACCATCACGATGCCTGCTGCAGAGTTCCAGCGCATCTGCAGAGACCTCATGGCTCTCTCGGAATCAGGTTGGTACCGCCTGTCAGCCGTCTCGTGTGTAGCACGCTAACGCCACACCTAGTATCGATCGAGTGCACCAAGGAGGGCGTCAAGTTCAGCTGCCAGGGCGACATCGGCTCCGGATCCGTCCAGCTTAGGCAACACACCAACGTGGACAAGGAGAGCGAGAACGTCGAGATTGACCTCACCGAGCCTGTCGCTCTCACCTTCTCTCTCAAGTACCTGGTCAACTTCTGCAAGGCCAGCGGCCTGTCCGACACGGTCAAGCTGTGCCTCTCCAGCGAGGTTCCTCTGCTTGTCGAGTACGGCCTGCAGAACAACAGCTATCTGAGGTTCTACCTCGCGCCCAAGGTACGCATCCCTCATCCCCAGCTCCAATGGCACTCGCTAACAGACGCAGATCGGTGATGAGGAGTAGACGTTTCACGACTTGAATTGTTATGAGCGACGTGTTTTTAAGGATTTACAATGGGGAAATACGGGTGGCGTAATGTCTATGATTTGCATACGAAGCGTCCACGTCTGTCGAGCGAGCGCGGGGTGGCACCTAAATAGGTATGGCGATTGCCGACTGGCCTGCCCCACCAAGCTTCCGTCATCGCGCGGAATTTAGATAGGAAACAACAAACATACCCTCACTGCATCACTTCGCACGTAATATTGTCTGGATTGCGCAAACGTGTGCCTGCATCTAGAACCATGGCGTCTGGCTACTCGATCCCCGAGACACGAGTGCTCGCCATTGCGAGCCATGTAAGAGTCACCGCGTGTAGCTGCACTACGCGCCACTAACACGCAACAGGTGGTTCATGGGTGAGTCTGCCTGGAAAAGATTGCGTACCTTTTGCTGAATCAATACTGAGATATGTCGGAAACAAGATGGCCACGTTTGTCATGCAGTCGCAGGGTTGCGACGTATCCGCCATCAATACTGTGCACTACAGCAACCATCTCGCGTACAAGCAAGTGAAGGGCACGAAGTCGACGGCTGAGGAGATTGAAGAGCTATATGAGGGTCTCCGCCAGTCGAACTTGACCAACTTCAATGTGCTGTTGACCGGATATGTGCCCAGCGCTGCTGCAGTGCGGGCTGTTGGCAAGATTGGCCGGGACATCAAGTTCAATGCTGGGACGAAGCCTGGCAGCTTTTTCTGGGGTGCGTATGAGGTAATGGATAGCGGACGTGGCAGGGCTGACAGGACGCAGTGCTCGATCCTGTCATGGGCGACAACGGCAAGCTATACATTCCCGAGGATGAGGTCCCGGAATACAAAGCCATGCTGCGTGAGGCCGATCTGATCCTCCCCAACCAGTTCGAAGCAGAGTAAGCATACAAAGACAACGGCGACACAAACCAAGAGATGGCTAACCCAGTCCCCAAAGGCTGCTATCGGACGCGCCCATCCACGACCTCAAATCGCTCGCCGCCGCAGTCCAAGTCCTCCACAAGACGTACCAAGTCCCGCACGTCATCATCACGTCCCTGCGCCTGACACACGACAACCAAACGATCCCGTCATCTCGCCCAGGCTCGCAGCCAGCATCAGGCACACAGACGCCTTACGAAGAAGCTGAGAACCTCACCATTATAGGTTCAACAGCAACGTCGGACCACCAACCGCGCCTGTTCCGCATCGACACGCCGCACCTGCCCTTCTTCTTCTCCGGGACAGGCGACATGTTCGCAGCGCTGACGGTCCCACGGCTCATCGAAGCCGTCAGCGCCGCGTCAACGCCCGCGCTCGACCTCGCTGCGCAGCCGAGCTGGAAGTCGCCCGACGACGTGCCCGCCACGGAGCTCCCGCTCGCCAAAGCGTGCCAGAAGGTGCTGGCGTCAATGCAGGCGACGCTGGCCAAGACGGCGGACCAGTGCCGTGCGAAGATGGAGGCATACGATGCGCACGCGGCAAAGGAGGGAATGGGGTCCGGGGACGAGGCGCGCGCCGCGGCTGAGAAGCAGAGGCATTTGGCCCTCATGAATGCGAGTGAGGTCAAGGTGGTGAGGTTCGTCAAGGAGCTTACGCATCCGCCTGACGTCGAACGGTTCGCGCCGCGGGCGGTGGAGCAGGAGTAGGGGGTTGTGGTGGGTTGGGAGTGCGAGGGAGTAGTGGCCTTGGATAGATATTACGGTGCCTGCTGCATCATGTAGATGTTACGAGGGCGAGAAATAGAATAGTATACAGCCACGCATTTCTACTCATTGATTCATGCAAACGCTATGCTAAAGACAGCACGTATGTAACCATGCTACACGCCCTGAACCGTAGCCCCAAAGCCACCGGTACTTCCAAAGCCACCAGCCCCACGCACACTCTCCTCGAGAGTCTCAACGACGACGACCTCGGGCATGGCAATCTAGCTCCGTCAGCAGCCGTACAATGAACAAACACACAACAATAACATACCTTCTCGACAATCAACTGCGCAATCCGGTCCCCAACCTTGACCTCGAAATCCACGTCCGACAGGTTCGCGAGGATGACGCCCACGGGACCCCGGTAGTCTGCGTCGATGACGCCGGCCATTGTGTCAATGCCGTGCTTGGCTGCGAGCCCGGAGCGAGGCGCTACGCGGCCGTCTGCGCGTGCGTTAGCGATGCCGTCTTCTCCAGAAGGGACAGGGATAGGGAGGAAAGAGAAAGAGAAACAAAAGAACATACATGTCCCAACGGGCACCGAGATGCTAATATCCGTCGCGACAATCGCGCGCCCGCGCGCCGGAATCGTCGTGTCCTTTGCGCTGTACAAGTCGTGGCCAGCAGCGAAGGCGCTGCCCTTTGTCGGCGGCGTAGCCGTTGCGCTGAGCAGTTTAACCTGCAGCGAGTTCTCTGGCGCGGGCGCAGCGTGCTGGGTGTGTGCGTGACTGGGGGCCGCCATGCTTGCGAGGGGCGTCGGCGTCGCGAGGCCCGAGTCGGTGTTGCGCGGGAGCGTCGAGGGCTGCGTGAGGGGCGTCGGGTCGATTACTTTTGTGCGTTTGGGGAGCGGGCTTGAGGGCAGCGAGGGCGGGTCGTGGTCCGGCGCGGGCGTGCTGGTTGAGGGCGAGTCGTGCGTTGACATTTTGGCGGCGCGGTGATAAGAGGTAAGCGGTTGCGAGGGACGCGTTGTGGGGTGGGAGACGCGACGCGTTCTTGGGTGATTGGTCGGCGGGGGAACGACGCGCTTGAGGACGGTGACGGTGACCGTGGAGAGGTGGCGGCTGAGTTGGGACGTCGGATGCATAGATTTGTCGTGGGAGGGGGTCTGGGCAGTTGCAGCAGCTCAGATTGGGGTAGTTATAGCGTTCATGTGTAGTAGTCTTGCGGCACAGGTTTTGTGCCTAGAAGGTCTTGTGTAGGCTTCATTTCTGTTCTATTCCTTGAGCCTCATTGTTGATTATCAAAAGCACAGTACTAACTATCTTGACATCAATCGCTGGCCCAGTGCATCGAGTAAACCCGATACAACCTACTGTTATAATCATTCTACTTCCATACAACTACAATATCTTACAATGTGATTATAGGACTGATGTCACTGATAAGACGATGGGAAGAGCACCGACTTGTCAAGCCATTCGTCACAAATACAGATGAGCGGAGTAAACATCGTGCGTGGTGTCGATAAGATGTTCCGTGTGGTGTTCTTCGATGAACTTTTCACTCTTTCAGATCGAATGGCAATGTTTCCCTGAGGTCGCTCTCATCCACAATCGGATCGTCATCGTCCCGGTCCTCGAACTCCAATATATGCTGCACCAGCATCTTGTACAGTTTTCTAAGCGCCGATTCGGTTTCTTCAAAGTGCTCGGTAGGAACTCAACCGTCGTTCGGAATATTGAGCAGGCTAGATAACATATCCTTCAGCTGGCCAGCCGCTTGGAGCCGTTTGTAATCCTTCTTGTAGCACGCGAGCTCATCAGGATCAGGGAGAAGAAATGGACATGACCGCGCGAAGCCGAGCTCCTTCCAGTTTTTCGATAGGTAGATGAGCTCACCACAGAAGACGACAGCCCCGACTGCCCACGTTCGAGAGCAGCAGCGAAACAGCCGGAACAGATTCTCTTCCATCGACCGAGCAGTGGACAGCTTTGAAACGAGCTCTCGAACACAGAGGTCAAAGGCCTCCGCACATACCTCACTCTTAGGCTCGTTCCGATCACCATGGCCATTATTCGGGGAATCTAAAGTAAATTACACACAGTCTGGTGGCTCGTCTGAATATCAGAACGCTGATTCAATGCTAGACGATTGCCAGTCGACGATGGCCGTGATGACGGTGGGATCATCGTCCGAGACGAAAAATATTGCTCGTGTGTAGATCTGGATGAATGACAGTAGGAGTAGCTGCATCTTGGATGCGGGGATCTTTGGCCATTTTGTTTATCACTGCACGGCCGTGTTCGAGTAGTTGAAGATGTGTTTGGATAGAACTTTGGTAACGTGGTTGTTGTGTTAAAGGTCCAATTGGCGGAATTCTCGCAATTCCATTCTCGATGAGGCCATTGCAATAAGCGTCAAAATCAGACCCTGAGGTGGTGGTCAGTGATTATCAGTTACAAGATATACCTCAACTCACAGGGTCCTCGATTGGGTTTCACATTGTGGAAATATATGGGCTGCCCGACATTACAGTCCCAGTAGCCGGCCCCGCAATGGGGACCGATACAAAAGTCCTGGTTGAATGGTATATGTCGAGTGGTGAGGTACGGGGTATCTGCAAAGTACAGGCTGCCATAAGCTGGAAAGTTGAGATTGGCAAGTTCTCTCATCTTATCACATACGGCCATTACGCATTTGAGTTGATCGCCTGTCTCCATGGTCGGCCATACCTCGCGCAAGGGAGTACCTAGAACGTATTCCATGATAATGTATTCACCACCAACCGCGCATGAAGCGTCATCACCCCACTCCAGTATTCTTGGGATTGGGACACTGGTGTTCGCTTGTACTAGAGAAACATCAGGTGGTCAGTCACTCCGCCGTTAACGTAACACCAGTGTAGAACCTACAAAACTGAATAGTTGCAACCTCAGAATTGGTTGTCAACCTTGGCGGCCCAGCTCCCGGGAAGGGTATCCGGGCCACAATACGTCTTGCATTGTCAGTGTGGGATATAAACACTCTGTTGAAGCTGCTTTCATTCTTTTCATATGACGTAATAGAACTGGCGCCAGGGCAGAGTACTACAGCTCTACGGCGTAGTGTATTGGAATCAAACTGCACGTCGCGTGAGTCTCGTTGTAGCACATCCGAGCGTAACCATCGACCAGCTGTATATTTGGACGGATCGGGACATGCGGTCAAATCAGCTATTCAGCGATATACCGGAAGGAGAAGGCTGTATGAACCCAATACCTTCAACTGAGTCTATCGTCTGTTGGGAAGAGAAGAACACTGAATGGAGATTGAAGAATCCTTTCAAGGGTCGAATACGTGTTGAGGCCAGAAATTCTGGGCGACGCAGAAGTGTCGAGGTTCGATTTGGAGGTGCGTACGGCGTGCGACCAAGTAGCGACACCAAGTGAGGTGCTCTGCTTGAGACCGTGCAGCGATGCATTGAACCTCCCGCTGTAAAGCTGGAGATATACCCGCCATGATTAAAGAGGAATCGAGCGCTGGGAAACGGGAAATTGATTATTCAGATGATGAATAGTCTATTGTCGATGCCCATGACTTGGATGGTAGGAGCGCACTGAGCCACCCAGGCCAGGATACCTACCTAGTAGGTCACGCGTGTGTCAACCAGGCTGCGCCGCAGAACAGCATCGTCGATCTCTTTGGGAGCGACAATGTGAGTTTGGCTGATTTAGAGCAACGGGGAATATTCTCAGTTGATATTATGTTCAGGTAGCCATCTCTTCCTCCAGTCTTCACGAGAAAGCTGACTGCGGATGGGAGATGTGGTGAGAGCGGTGTGCAGCGGTCAAAATGGCTAAAATATTGTCGTTGCGTACATGGGAAACCTTGAGCGTGGGCTAATTTGAAAGTGAGTTAGCACAGGTAGACCATGAGTTCAAGCATGTGTAAGCACATCGTAATGATAATGAAGGTTGTTTCAGCCACCTGGTTGGCGTAATGAAAGCTTTGCCGGGAGAAACTCGACAAGTATCAAATCCGATCACGACACCTGCTCCACTGGCGAGCTTAGACTGGCTTCCCCAGCAGTTTTCCCCAACAAGTCAGAAATGGGGGGTAGCAGAAAACGGGGTCGCTTGTAACGACGAATGCCTGCCAAGGGTCCACCTCCTGAGTGGAGTGGAGTGGAGTGGAGTGGAGTGGAGTGAGTCAAACCACTGAAGAGACTCACCGCCATCGTTGGTCCATATCATATCACCGCTGCTGGTAGCCTAAATTTGCCCCCTTTCAATTTGATTTTTGCTCGAGCCAGAGTGGCTATCCTGTTCTGTCCTGACAGTTGGATAGGGCCGAAGCTGCACGGAGCGCCGGTGCAATTCGAATCCAGTTACCCCATGGGCTTACAACGCGCCCGTTCCCGAGAGATACCCCGAGCTCAGCGGTCCAATCAGTCTAATTCCAGACTGCTCCGTCTCAACATCTGACAAATGAAGCTAGCGTTCCGTGGGGAGACAGGCGGGGGAGGTGAATGAAGTGGAGAAAAACGCCATCGACGCGGCTCAACTCGTCAGCCACACGGGCAACACATCTGTCGCAGACTGGCTAGCAGATATGGCTGTTATGCCGCGTCATTGTTCGCCGACACTGAGCAGACGAGCGGTGGTGGTGGTGGTGATGGTGATGGTGGGGTGCATGTATCCCCGCGAACATGGGCTTAGCGAATTGGACCCCTGTCGCTCATCATCCCCCACCAAGCAACTTCTGGGGCTTGTTGTTAGGAACCAATGATACAAGGCCGTCGGCGGCTGCTTGCTACGCTGGAGTTGAAGCCTAATCTGTTGTGCGGCTCCAGGTGAGGCTGGGCATGGTGGCGTCGAGAGCTTAAGCGAAGCTTGTATTCCCCCAAGCTCTTGCTCTTGCTCTTGCTCTCGCTCGTCAGGGGCGGCCTACCCCGCTCCGCCACCCCCAAAATCCTCCCATCACCTTGTCACCTCGTCCTGCACTGCTCACCCACTTGCAACGTAGCTGTAGCTGCTTTCGGCCTGTCGGCCGTCCAGGCGTACCGCCCCCTCCAAACACACTCGACGCACCCAGCATGACGCCTCGCAGCACGCGACCATGGATGCATTGACAATTTACGCACACGCCCCGGCGCCTCCGACGACATATCGGCACCAAAGCACCTCTAGACACGACGGCTGAGGCCAGCACTGGCTGCCCGTCGATCGAATCCTCCCGGCAATTGCCCCTCCTGGTCCACTCAGCATGGCCAGACCGCGCCAACCACCAGAGCTAAGCCTTGAGCCTCAAATGGCCTCCAAACGCTTCGTCCCACTAGCCATGCACCCCGCTGTCCATCACTTGCACACCCACCAATCGACGCCCAGAAGCAAAATTTGCTTAGCACCCTCTGTTCCCCACCATCGCCTGCGCCCTAGTTGCGGGATTTGAGCCTCAATCGCACTGCTAGTCTCCACTGTTCGTTCTCCAGGCCGCTTCCAGGCCGCTTCCGGAGCACTCGTCGAAGCAAGCCGAGACTTACGACACGTTCTCTGTCCCATGACAGCCTCTCGACCGCATCATGTGCACAGCCTTCGGCAAGAGTGGCCGTCTCTCTGCCTACTCGACGGATCAGCATGTCAGCCTCCCGCCTCCCGGCACCCGTTACAAACAGACTCGCTACCGCCGCACACGTCTCGGTGAGAGAAGATGCGCACTAGATGCGCCATCGCATGGCTAGCATCCTATCAAGCTCCGAACACTCACCACCCCTCGCCTGCGCCTGCTGTAGGGCCCAATCCCCACAGTCGGATTGAGGTCTATCTCTGGGGAACCATCTGCCTGTGGCAACCATGCTTGGGACGCGCCATTAGCGCCATTTGTCACCCCTAATGTGCTCGTCCTTACCACAGCAATATCAAAACACTTGGTCGAGTTCGAGATGCCCATGGGCTGACATAGCACAACAGGGTCCATTGTGATCTGGTCCTAAATCCACAGAACTCGAGGCCTTAGAGGCCAGTCTGGTGCGCCCCAGTCGCGGGACTAGCTCATCGGAGCTGCGACCATCGACTCGTCTACTGTCGGATCTTACTCCACTATCCAATTATATCGCTAGCGCCATTACTCCACGCTCCAGCCTCCGTACTAGTCTGTCGTGCTCATCCAACTCCGCATAATGCTGTATACAGGGACGACCTACTTAAAGCTCCAGCGACTGCCACCCTCAAGGCCTCATCTTCACTGCTGTGTGAACCTCATCCACCCCTCCTGCCTCTCCACCTCCGCTTCTTTCTCCACAGCCTTCCTCAAGCACCCTCACTCTCCTCACCATGGGTCTTATGCTCAGGCCCCCGCCGGGCGTCCCAGGCTCCGCCGCCCCTGCTATCCTTATCGGATTGTTCGTTGCCTTTGGTGGTGTTCTTTTTGGGTATGTCTCCTCATCCATCTGTCACACAACCTTGGACTAACATCTCTAAGATATGATACTGGTACCATTGGTGGTATTCTTGGTATGAAGCACTGGAGGGACCTCTTCAGCACCGGCTACAGGAACGAGGATGGCGATCTCGACGTCACTTCAGACCAGACATCCCTGATTGTGTCTATTCTCTCTGCTGGTACCTTCTTCGGTGCTCTGACTGGTGCCCCCTGCTCCGATCTTCTTGGTCGTGTCCTCGGTCTTGTCGCCGCCAACGTTGTCTTCTGCATCGGTGTCATCCTCCAGACTGCTGCCACTGATATTCCCCTGTTCGTTGCCGGTCGTTTCTTCGCTGGTTACGGTGTCGGCATGATCTCCATGACAATTCCCCTCTACCAGTCCGAGACCAGCCCCAAGTGGATTCGTGGTGCTGTTGTCGGTTGCTATCAGCTTGCCATTACTATCGGTCTTCTCCTTGCCGCCATTGTCAACAACTCCACCAAAGACCGCAGTGATACTGGCTCTTACCGCATCCCGATCGCAGTTCAGTTCGCATGGGCCATCATCATGTTTGCTGGCTGTGCCTTCATCCCTGAGACTCCTCGCTGGTATATCCGCAAGGGACGCCCCGAGAAGGCCGCCAAGTCTCTCTCCAAGCTGAGGAGGCTCGATATCGACCACCCTGCTCTGGTTGAGGAGCTTGCTGAGATCACTGCCAACCACGAGTACGAGCTGTCTCTCGGCAAAGCTACCTACGCCGACTGCTTCAAGGGCAACCTTGGAAAGCGTCTTGCGACTGGATGTCTCCTCCAGGGTCTCCAGCAGCTTACTGGTATCAACTTCATCTGTAAGTCTGCCTCCTTCTGCCACCACATATCCCATCTGACATTGGCCAGTCTACTACGGTACATCTTTCTTCCTGAACTCTGGCATCAAGAACCCCTTCGTCATCACCATGATCACTTCCTGCATCAACGTTGCATCTACCTTCCCTGGTCTTTACCTCGTCGAGAAGTGGGGTCGTCGCCGTCTCCTTCTGTTCGGCGCTGCTGGAATGGCTGGTATGTACACTCATATACTTCAGAAATGCACTGGCTAACAGTCCTCTAGCTTGCCAGTTCATCGTAGCTATCACTGGTACCGTTGCCGGTATTGAGAACCTTCCCGCTCAGAGGACTCTGATCGCTTTCGTCTGCATCTATATCTTCTTCTTCGCCTGCTCTTGGGGACCGGTCGCCTGGGTCGTCACTGGCGAGATCTTCCCTCTCAAGGTCCGCGCCAAGTCTCTCTCCATGACCACGGCCACCAACTGGCTCCTCAACTTCGGTATTGGATACGCCACCCCTTACATGGTCAACGCAGGCCCTGGCAATGCCAACCTGGGTGCCAAGGTCTTCTTCATCTGGGGCGGATGCTGCTTCATCTGCATCTTCTTCGTCTGGGCCATGATCTACGAGACCAAGGGCCTCTCTCTCGAGCAGGTCGATGAGCTTTACGGCAAGGTTTCCAAGGCCTGGCAGTCACCCGGCTTCGTTCCCTCTGTCTCTTTCCAGGATGTTCAGGATATGCATGGCGACAACCGCCGCATGAGCCTGGCTGAGGTCGAGGCTGAGGCTGGACGCAAGAGGAGCACTCAGTACAACGAGAAGACTGTTGCATAGATGGAACAAGCACAGCAGGGTGCTACGTATGACTGGGTTATGTGAGCGGAAATGTTGTATGATTTGATTATTATGATTACCCCAATGTTTATTATCCTCGATATGGAGTGTACAGCAATTTCTAGATACCGATCGTTACGAACAAGCTACTTCCAAACACTCCATTCCCATTTCATTCCCAACCCACCTCTGTTCCATCTCACCTCCCCCTCCCACCCCCACCCACAAACAGCGACCCGGTTGCAGGCAACTCTAACCGAACCACATGACGACGGCCCCGCTAGCCACGACCACCCCCGCAGCGCCCGCAACGCCCGCAACGCCCGTCTCGCGCGCGCACTCGCTCGCCACCAGCGGCGGCGGCGCGCACTGCACCTGACCATGACCCACGACCCCGTCGCGCGATCGACCCATTCCTTTCCTTTCCGCTTCGCTTCGCTTCGCTTGCTTGCTTGCTTGCAACCACGGTGCGCTGGGGAGTCTGCCACGATCCTGGTGCGCGATCTGCGCGTTGCGATCTGCCCTGCTCTGTTCGTATCCGTCGTGGGTGATCTGCGTGATGAGTGGATGATGAGGTGGTTGTGGTCGATGGTCGGTCTGAGGGGATGCCTGGGTAGGTAGGTAGGTGAGATGGGGTGCGTGACGCGACGCGCTGCGATCTGGTGCGGGGTTTGTTGGTGGTTTGGGTTGGCTAGTTGGTTGGTTGGAGTAGTGCGAGGCGTAGGTAGGGAGGTAGGGAGGTAGGGGGAGGTAGCTGCTGCTACGGCTACGGCTACAGCTGGTGCTGATGGGAAGTGAGGTTGCAGACGCGCCTAGACTGCTTTGATGCCGTATTGCATTCCGAGCATCCTGCCGTGCGGCGCACGCTTGTGAATATGCCATGCCATGCATGCATTGCCATGCGGCGATGCACGGCAGTGGGGTGCAGCTGAGGGCGGGGCGAGGTAGGCGCGTTGGGGCTAGTTGGCTGTGTTGGTTGGGCGTGTGGCTGTCCTGATGCCTAGATAGGGATGTGTAGTGTGGTGTGGTGTGGTATGGTACGTCGAAGATGCCGTCCGTGTGTTGGGGGAAGGCTTGGTGGGTTGACTGGGGGTTTTGCGGTGTGCGGGGTGGGGTCGGGGCAAGAGGTGTAGGTATAGAGGTGTGCTGGTGGTGTTCTATCGTGACTTTACGTCTTGAAAGTCGTCGAGCATTATTCTTGACATCAACATCGATATCTAGACGTCGCTGTTGAAATATGGCTTGACGTGGGGGAGTCCAGTTGGACGGATACACGCTAGCACCCTGTGTCCTTGGGTTGGATAGGTATTCTTGAGGGTATTTCGGGCGGATGATAGCGCATGGAGCATCAAGAGATTTAGTAGATAGATATAGGGCTTTTGGTTCGAGGGACGGGCTCGGGCCAGCATGTTACGAGGGGTTGAACTTGCGGTTGAGAGTATGAGGTGTAGCAAACGGTGGGCCCCGACGATATCTCAAGATAGTGTGGGTCGGATAGTGTCTAAACAGGCTTATAGCAATGAAATTGAAGTTTCTCGAATGGGGTCATAGTGGCATCTACTCATTGCTCACTCCTCTGCACCTTCCATCTCGACATCACCCTCCTCTTCCTCTTCTTCCTGCTCGCCCCACCATAAGGCAGGGCCGAGGCCGGCCTGGTTCATCGATCCCTTCGAAAGGTCAGCGGTGAAAACGATCCAATGCCATTGTCAAAACTTACGATAACCCTCCATGCTGTCCCCCGCTCCTCAATGACCTCGCCCTTTTCGTCTCTTTGCTCAATCGTCGGTCGCTGGTCAATCCACTCTTCTTGCTCTACGCGGAATAGCACTGGCTCGCCTTTGTCGAAGAAGAGCTCTGTACCGTCTGAGTTCCACACCCAGACGTTCTCGGCGTTGGAGAATGACGAGTTCTCAAACAAATTTTGGTAGGGAATGAATACCTCAGAAGTGAAGTCGAGGTCGATTGTTATGCCGTCGGGGTTCGACGTCTTGATACGCCCATAGATGATTTCTCCGCGGAAAGGGCGGAACACAGCTAGGCGAAACTCGACTGTTCGAACTTAGCAACACGAAACAGAATACGCATATGAGAATGCGTACCATTGACGTTGACAAGCCCTGTGCCGTGGCCTATCAATCCTTCTGTGGCTGTAAGAAGATCCCACAAGGCGATGCATAAGCCCACGCCAGGCACAATCTTGTTGCTGTACTTGTCATTGATGGCATCTTTGATAGCCTCAGCACTGGGTTTGCCGAAGTCCTGGGGCTTGATCTGGATCAGGTCTTGAATTGTACTCTGCATGACCGTGTTAGTGGCCATTGTGTTCATACTGAGCGAGCTGGGTAAATGACAACAAAACACCCTGCTAGCCACACGCAAATCTGGATCGAGATTTGCAATGTATCCAAAGCCGCTCTTACGGCGATACAACACAATGTGCATTTCAAGCCCTTTTGGTGAATGATTCACCCCGTGTACGAAACATATGACCCGGAAGATCAAGCGCAACTTACAAGGATGAACATGATGGCGAGACTCGAGGCTTCATGCTACGTGGATTCGAAGAGAGAGGTAAAGAGTGCTACCTGGACATGCTGCTGGCTTTCGGAGTGAAAGGTGTTGCCCGGCGTGCCTGCGAATGGAGGATTTCCAAACCGCGCTAGTTAGGTATTGGCTACTTATCGATAAGACTTTTCTAAAGGCGCGTCCTGACGTTTTGTCTTCACGCGCCGTGCACTTTTTCCAGTTTAAAAACAATATCGCAGTATAGGTCAGACTCGGGCTTGGGACCGGAAACCCGTCGCACAAATACCAATGGCATTCAAGTTCCCGCCCCCACCGCCGCCGCCGCCGAAGGCCACGTCGAACGACCCGCAGCCAACATATACAAGTCAAAGAGGTGGTCCCGGTAGAGGGAGGGGGGACAGAGGACGAGGGCGAGGCGGATCTGGTCGAGGAGGGCAAGCACAAGGTGGTGAAGGCCGTGGCAATGCGCATGGTGGCCGGGGAGGCTCGAGAGGAAGTTACAACAACACAAGAGGCGGAGCTCCGCAACAACAGCACCGCACATATCCGTCGTCGCAAACGAACGTCTCGCCGAATGGGTCGCATGTTGCCTACATAAACCCAGCATTTGCGGGTCAGCCACAGACTGGGGGACAGACGCAGCAGCCTATGAACCCGAACGCCTTTGCGCAAGCCATGTCGTTCATGTCTACGCCTGTCGGCATGCAAACCATGACCGCATTTGCCAACAACATGCCTTCGCCAATTAATGGCGTTTCGCAATATCCGCATTCTCCTCCGTCCCACAATGCGCAGGTCGCTCCTCGATACTCTCCAAACCAGCAAGCTGGTCAGAAACGAAAGCGACCTGAGCAGAACAGAGGCGCACAACCACCGCTGCCCCCAAAGAAGCCACAACAATCAGGCCCAAAACCACCGAGAGCGAAGGCTGCCCCACCACCGCCAGTACCCAGTTTCGGTTTCTCACTACCACAACCGTCGTCTACGCAGCGGCCGGTACATGAACCATCAAACAACAAAAAGGAGAATATGAAGCGCAGGGTCAATCTGGGACTAACCCAGCAGCATATACAAGACGATAGCAGCAGCGAGGAAGAAGATGTCGACGAGGAGGCTGCTTTTGCGCTGAACGCCAAAGTCGAAGGTGTCGCGTTTGAGCACAACGGTGAGACTATTTCACTCCAGACACCAGCGGACATTCAATCTTTCATCAAGGATCGAAGACGGAACTTTCCCACGCAACAGCGTGCCGCAGAGAAGGCAGAGGAGGCTGCTCGAAAGCGTCAAGCTGAATTGGAGTTTCTGTATCGGGTGACAGGCAAGACGCGGAAACCAAAGGATGTGGTGAGACAAGAGAAGCCACCAAAGACCAACAAAAGTATCAGAGAGGTGGACCAAAGCAAACAAAACGAGCTCGCTGCTTTACGCAAGAGACACCACGAGAGTATGGTCAATAAACAAGGGATACCACGAGCTGTTGATCTAGGACTCGGGTATACCAGCGAAACCGATTCAGATGACAACAGCTCGGTCTTGTCCGAGTCGTCTGTCGTGTCCACCTCCGAGGAATCATCAGCAGAGTCGGATTCGGAATCAGAAGATGGAGACTCAGATGTACCGGAGGCACAATCTTCCAAGGTGGCACCGCCGACCATTAATGTACCGCCGCCAGCACCGCCGGCGCAGCCGACGAGAGTGTGCCACCTTTGGGGACAGAACGGGAAATGCCGCTTTGGCGCAAGCTGTAGGTACGCTCATCCTCCTGATAAGAAAGGAAAGGCAAAGGAGGCGGAGAAGCGTATGGGACTTTATGAGAAGCTGGTCGAGCAAGAGCTGGAGAAGAGTGATCGGCTGGCACTAGAGGCGATCAAGTACCTGGGCCAGCATGGGTTCTTGGGCTGAAACTTGACATTACGTACGATTGGAACCGAGCACTGGGGGGATACTCCCCCTTTCTTCATGATAAAGGAGAGCGCGTGCGCAATCGCAACTTCATTCACCAATGACATAGGTGCAACCCTCGCTCCCTACCCATACCTCGTGGATCCGCTTGGCGTCGACGTCCCACCTTTGGCCCGGACCAAGCGTCTCCTTTTTGGGATCGGCATCATCAGGGTACATCATTGTCAGAGAACCTTTTAAGATGAGATGAGTTGTTGCACCCGAGTGTTTGTGTGGCGGATAATGAGCATTTCTGCGTGTGGCGTCAGCGGATAGGTGCAGGCGGGTAGTGGGTGGTTTTGGGTAGCATTACGGGCCGTCGGTCCAAGTGAAGACATGGCTGAAGCCCCAGGAGCGGACCTCTGCCTCTGCTCCTCTGGGCGACTTTGACATTGTGGCTGCTGGGTAGTGATGTGTGAAGAGTGATGTCCAAGTGCGCGCCACAGTCAGGCTATCTTTGGGCAGGTTGGACCCTGGGTGACGTCGACATGCTTGGCAAGACATGACACGGCATTCTGTCGAAGCCCTCTTTTTTATCTCGACTCTCTGCCCAAGGCCTTCGACGGCGACGACGACGACGTAGGTAGGCCGCGTTGTTCCTATCCCTGCTTTTGTTGCGCTTCACCGCCAGCCTGCGGGGGCCCGCCATGCTTCCATTGGCTGATGAAACGGCTATGCGGCCGCCGCCAAGTTGGTCTGGTACGTATGGCATGACAGCGGCTCAGCCGCGCCTGTCACTTGAAGTCGCGATGCTGCCTTGTTGCCTTTCTCCCTTAGATACGGCCTCCTCTTATTGTTAGGTACCTATATCTTCCGCGCGTGGCCCACCGACTGACGCCGCAAACCGCAGCCCCACCTGTCATATAGCCAACTCAAACGTGCGTGGGCCAGCCTGGTCGAGAGCGGAGCACTGACACACGTCAGCAACCACCCCTTCATAACCCCCCGCATTCTCCTCCACCTCCATACACTCCCCCATACCATGGAAGCAAAAGACCCAAAGCTCGGTGTGCTCGAGGTCGACCACCCGCAGCTCCAGGCAGGCGGAGGTACCTCCACAACCGCTCCCAAGGCACGCACCATCGATGCCCTCTCTCCCCTTATCGTCCAGCACCTCAAGACCGTATACAACGAAATAGCAGCGCAATACAAGCTCGATACCCCCGAGGGCCAGGCTCAGTGGCTTACCCAAGAGCAACATGCCTTACCACAGGATGCTGTGCAACTCCACGACGGCTCTTTCTCTCATTTCGCCGACTACTTCCTCTCAGGCTCAGCCAGCGTCCTGAAGCCCGCCGAGCCTCTCGACGAATCTTTTACCTTGTCAAACTACTTCATCTCCTCCAGCCACAACACATACCTGACGGGCAACCAGCTCTCGAGCGAGTCCAGCACCGACGCCTACAAGAACGTTCTCCTCCGCGGCTGCCGCTGTGTCGAGGTCGACGTGTGGGATGGCGAGCCACCCTCCAGCTCCAGTGATGAGGAAGAAGCTGAGAAGATTGGGCAGAAGAAGGTGCCCGTGGACAAGTCAAAGCTGAGCATTCGCAAGAGGCTCGAGCTGCGCTTCCGCAACAAGGGACGTTCGCCCGACAAGGTCGAAGAAGCCAGCGCAGCAAACGAAACCGCACCCTCGACAATTCAGCCCTGGAGGTCAAACAGTGCGTACAGAGCAGAGCCTCAAGTCTTCCATGGCTACACTCTGACTAGCGAAATGCCTTTCCGACAAGTGTGCGCTACTGTTCGAGACTACGCATTCAAAGCATCCAACCTCCCTCTGATTGTCAGTCTCGAAGTGCACACGTGCGCGGAGCAGCAGGAGATCATGGTAGAACTCATGAAAGAATACTGGGGCGACATGTTGGTCCACCTTCCACTTGACCCTTCTCAGAGTCTGGAGAACTTGAAACTGCCGACATTGAAAGAGCTGGAAAACAAGATCCTGGTCAAGGTCAAGCGAGGACATGCTAAGCATCTGGCTACACCTGCTCAGCCAACAATCGTTCAAGCGTCAGCGCCTGCACCGACATCTGTACCTGCACCAACGTCAGCGCCTGTACCGGAACCAGTACCTGCACCGACATCTGTACCTGCACCGGTATCAGCACCTGCGCCCGCGCTACAGAAAACCGAGAGCACAGACTCAACTCTGTCGTCAGCAACGGAAGCATCTTCTGATGAGGTTCAAGAGGACGAAGCAAAGCCACCGCCCAAATCCAAAGTCATAGAGTCGTTGTCCAAACTGGGCGTCTATTTTGGAGGTTATAGCTTCAAAAGTCTTGATGCGCCAGAGGCCAAAATTCCTACCCACATCTTTTCTCTGTCAGAGAAAACGCTTATGGAAGTCCACGAGACGAATCCTGCTGGACTGTTTGACCACAACAAGCACTTTTTCATGCGAGCATATCCGAAGGGCCTTCGTATCAACTCTGGTAACCTCAATCCATCTGTCTTCTGGCGCGCCGGAGTACAGATCGTGGCTCTGAACTGGCAACGCTGGGATGGTGGCATGATGCAGAACGAAGCCATGTTCGCCGACACCGGGGGCTACGTCCTTAAGCCTGAAGGCTATCGCACCATCAGTGAGGCAACAACGCAGAAGACTGCGATCCCTCACCACAACCTTGATTTGAGTATCGAGTTCCTTGCAGGGCAGGATATCCCCTTACCTCCAGAAGAAGACGATGCAAAAGACTTGAAACCTTACGTCAAGGTTGAGTTGCATGTCGAGAGGTACGAAGAACGTGAGGCTCAGCCAGTTCCTGGAAACGGTAGAAGCACCAAAGGCGAGTTCAAGAAGAAGACACGAACATACAGAACAACGAACCCCGACTTTGGACGCGAGGTTATCAGCTTCGACGGTGTGTACGGGGTCACAGAGGAGTTGACATTTGTCAGGTATGTGTTTCTCGATTTTTTCAGTTCAATGCCCACTTTCATGTCCCACAAAGTCGTTTCTCCATTCAGAATTTTCTCTCCAATTCTCTTTACACTCCCCAAAGTATCACAGAATGCTCTGTGTATGCAGTCGGCTTTTTTTCTCTTGCTTCTTCGCTTGTCGACGCGCATCAAGGGAGCTACTGGGTTGCACAGCGACGCAGCTGCAAGGGTTCGTTACGACATGGGTCAGCATCAAGCCGTTTTTTCCGATCTGGCGGTTACGCCTTGTCGTTTTCTCATCTTTTTCAACCATCCGACTCCTTGTAACCTGTTTCTTTGCTTTTCTGCTATCGTCGATCGTACCACTGCAGGGATTCACCTGCGTTCTGTATGGTCGCGGTACCGGGACGTCGAGCCGGCCACTGGCGTCCCTTGCTTTCTTATCAATGATTGTATGGTTCGGACAATTACTCACCAACGCGTTTACAGGTTCAAAGTTATGGACGATGAGCGCCTCAGCGATGATCTCGCCGCATGGGCGTGCTTCCGGCTCGACCGCCTTCAGCCAGGTCTTCGGCTGCTGCATCTCTACGACTCGAATGGCGTACTTACCAAGGGCGTGATACTAGTGCGGATCAAGAAGACGGTTAGTCGGGTTTGATTAGCAGTCAATCACACTCCGTCGATCGCCTGACCATCTTGCCATGATGATCTGCATATCCTCACGAGCCAGCTGTCCGAGTAAAGGTTTTGCTGATGCAATGATAGTTGTTCCCAGTGGGTCGAAGACTCACTCGGAGTCGCGCAGTCTCCAGTGATATTCCAACTCGTCACCAGTCCCAGTACCGTCGTTCATGTAAAGAGGCCATATCTTCGTATAGAACTAGTAGTTCCCGCCAACGTAAGGGTACTCGTCAGCTTGCAACACTGCCTTGATTGTATGTTTGGATGGTCTCCTGTTCACAGACTCCAGTGGGGGGCATCAGCACTCGCTTCCATGAAGGCAGGGCAGCATTCACTATCACTACCCTTTTCGTTCTTGCGCATCCTTGGTTATGTACGTACATAGAAGCAGATCAACAGCAACGATGAAACAACCTCAGCATTCCACCGAACGCGGCCGTAGAATACCTAATTACCGGTGATGAAATGATGCGACGCGACGCGATGCGATGCAAAAAGACTGCCTGCCGTCATGGTGTTGACCGCCGTTATGACACGCACCCGCGAGCCTGCAATTTGCCTCTACCTTTATCACGAAACGACAGCGCATCATCCAGCGACAGCTTCCAGCACCGCTTGCAGCATGCCCACGATATCCACGCCGAGTTAACACCGCCAGCGGTCGCACAGGGTAACGCACGCGGCCAACGGTCAAAAGTACGGTGAGCATCATGTTGGCCTTGCTAGGACCAGCAACAGCAGCAGGAGCAGCAACATCAGCGATAACATCTGACCCAACATAGAGTAAAGTGAAGTAACCCGCCGACCTGAACCGCAGCAAAGAAACCAAGAAAGCGGCACCTATGGCTTGGTTTTGGTTGCTGCCGAACGGGCATCATCTCTGGCAATCTCCGATACGACACTCGCGACACCAGAACCAGAACAAAGAGCAGGACTTGAACCAGGAACAAGACCAGGACCAGACCGGTTGGCGCTGCAGCGGTGCTCGCGAGGTCTGCGTTACCACGCCCCGGGGAGCCGGGGCCGGCGCGATCTGAACTGCTCTGATCGGTGAAGGAAGGGGGCGGGCAAAGGGGAGAGGGCGTGAGTGTGAGTGTGAGTGTGAGTGTGGGGGCAAGTGTAAGCGGCTCAAACAGCGCGCTGCAAGACATGGGTTGCGGCGGGTGGCACCTCGCTGTGGTGGTGCTGAAACGTAGCGGGAGGCGGTATGCAGGGCGGAGATGGAAGAGAGGAAGAGAGGGAGAGGTGGGGTTCAGCTGGTCCAGAGGCATGCTGGGTCAAGGCATGGACGGTACGGTACGGTACGGAACGGTACGGTACGGTACGGTACGGTACGGTACGGTACGGTGGTGTAGGATCGGAGGCGTATGTGCAGGTAGCCCCTGACTTTACGATACAGCGTGCATCCACAGAGATGTCTCGGAACACAATTCCCGGCCAATCAGAAACCTGGTCTGTGAATGCGGCCTTGATCGTGGTGTCTTGCTTGCCCGGGCTGCGGGATACAGACAGGTGGGTCAATACGTCGATACCCGCCGCCCGCGTATGCGACGCGCGCTCGCGACCACCACACCTATCCGCAGACTCGAGTGGCGTTCCCTGTGTGGGCTGGCGTCGGCCAGTCTTCGGACTGTTAGGTGCAGCTCTTGCCGCTGTGGCAGGTTTCGTCGGGCGAGGGAGGGGGAGGGGGGACTTGTAGACAGCCATGGTGCAGGATGGCTAAGAGCCCGCCGATGTCGCTCCGTTGCATAAGGCTGTATCGTTCATCTGCGGTAGCCGGATCGTATGCCAAACGTGTGGCGTCGATGGATGCAGTATAAATCGTGTGAATTTTGGTGTGACTTAGGAGTGTCGGTGAAGTGCGAGGTATTCTGAACGGCGAGGCCATGGTGGTTTTGTTTTGGCGTGCTCTGATTACAAAATCACCTGAACTATCAGCTCCAAAGATGGCCTCAATGGGATTTACCACCTCTCTTGTCTCAGTGAGGGAGTGGAGAGTGAGGTGGGGGCCATTTCCCTTGCTCATGACTGCGGTCGTAACCTCCGTTCGGTGTGGTGAGCTCTTGGTTACTCCAATTGAATGCCTTGCAAGGAGACACTCGCAGCCAGTAGGGCTAACATCCGGGCCCCGTACAACATGAGCGGATTATCCATGTGCTGACTAGCCAAATAGGCTAGTCTCAAGAAAGCTGCGATGCAGTGTCTAGTCGGGGATTATTTGAAGATGCAGGTCATGATATACATGGCCACTACTACCGCATGGTGAAGTAGTCCGGGGGTGGTGTACAAGACCAAAACATGTCAAGGACAGTAGTGTATAGAAGTACTGTGCAACCAGTGAATGCAGCAAGTGACGAAGCGGGCCGATGAACGAGTGGAGCCGTGACAAATTTGCAGCAAAAAACAAATCTCTGGAGATTTGTGCCACTGGCCATTTGGTGTCTTTAACGATCCAAGACGAGGCTGAGAGTGACATATCCCATGTACCATCCTTCCAAATCTACGGCGGATATGGTATCAGTAATCACCTCGATGTGGCGTGCATCAAACGTAGTACAGCGCTGTATCTGTCTTGCATCGCGGGGCCCGCGAGATTGGTAGCTGCGTTGTGTGTGTAGTCGCGCACGACTTGCGCGTGAGAGCACTGACTACCCTCCAAGAGTTGACATCTGAACTATTTCCGGCTGGATATGGTGCCATACACGCAGATCCAATGATCATGAGCCCAGCATCAAGAAACACTGCGAGTCCAAAGTGACGTCGGGGTCCGAGTTTGGAGACGTACACAAATCATCGCCTACAAATGTAACGTTGCCTAGCGTGATCCTCTCCGTATGAAATCTGGTAGAGAGACTGCACAGCTTCCCGCCGGAAGCTAGGGAGCGACATCGAACGGTCGTAGTCACCGCTCCTCTGCAAGTTGAGATGGAAATGAAAGGTACGAGTAGCGTGATTCTCAGATAGGCCATAGACATGAAACGACTTGCAGCGTACGGGGATCAGTGAAATTTGACGCCACGTCAATCGCGTGGGATTCTCGAAGGCGACTAACGACCATGGCCTGTGCCTACGACGAGCAGAATACCAGGTAGAGAGTCCCATGAGCCTGGTTTAGAACAGGGTTGGATGAACTAGTAAGACTAGCTGCATCAGAAAATCTTCCGATATCTGCTTACCGCTGAGCAGCCGACAGTGTGTATACAGGGCTGTGCCAAGAGCGATGCCAATTATGTTTCGGTAGTGGGTAACGTTCCTATACAGGCAAAGATGAACACAAGCCTATTACGACCACCGACTTGAATATGAGCAATAGCCGTGTTTCATGTACTCATTCACAACTCCATAGAGCTGCGTGACTTTGCGTCAAGAGACCATGCAATGGCTAGGCGTTGATTACTCTGATTCGTAGCTCGTCCTGGCCAGGGTCTGAGGTCGAGCAAAACATCGATGGCGAGGTGCCTTCTGCGAACTTGAGATGCAACTACCCAGCACCACTGCAAGGCCAAGATGATGTGTAATGTCCAGACCTTCTCGAAGATATGGGTAGGTAGATCTGTGTCACATCGAAGACGATCTCGGCGGCTGCCTCTGATGGTACGTTAAGCGCCGACAGTAGCGAATTATCGCTGGCACATCGTTCAGGTAGGCATGGTGAAACACAGTCTACAAGCATGGCTCGCTCAGCAGTGGGAACGACACCGTGACTTGCCGCGAGTCCAGCCAGGCGAGGTCATTTCTCCAGGGTTTGAGACCTAGAAGAGGCTAATCGGTGATACGCATACACGGAAAGTGGGGCCTATATGTAGCTGATTACTTGGGCCAGATCGCTGGGAATCCACGGCTTATCACCCGATCTGACAACACCTTGAGACTTGTGGGCGAATCATGAGCGAGTTACGCGATGGATGCTTGTGCCACAGTGGTGATGTGAGTGCGCTAATTCGCACAAGAGGGAGCGGATTTGGGAAATGTTCCCCGGTCGATTGCGGGTTACCGAAACCGACTTGTCCACTGCGTGTTCTCAGCACCTGAGATCCAGCGCTCTGTGTTCTGAGTGGGTTGTGAGGGTCAGGGGGTGTTGCCGAGCGAGGTTGGTGGCCTGGTCTTGCGTGACATTGTAAAAACGACACGTACTTTTTATCCACTTTGCAACCAGCCGACGGGCGGCAAGCCTTCAAACTGCATCCCATCGGAGCTAAGGGCGACCTGCAACTGTTATACAAACAGGAAGGCCGTCTCCACTGCAACTTCACATAGAATGACTGTGACGGCAGGCACGTCGTCCGGCACGTCGTTCAATGGAAGCGCTTTCTTGAAGGTATTTTTTAGCGTGGTGTGTACCTCTGCAAGTGACACCAATATCTCAGAAGATCAGGGTCGATCCGGGTTTCTGATAGCGGTGGTCAAGCCGTGGTCTGCTGCTCAGCCGATCCAACGGGCAGCCACGTTGAGGATGCATCGTATCCCGGGATATTTTGAGATCCAAAAGCAATTTATGGACTTTTTTGAGTGTGGAACCGAGGATCCATGATCCCTGCCTAGGGGTGCAGCTGCATAGCGCAAGCCTCCGATGCCACAATGGAGACGGGTACACAACCACTAGTCTTGATTCGCACTCTCTGTCATTGCAAGCGTAAGGCGACTCCTCAGTTCCGGACAGGTGCTTTGCTGCCGGATTCCACAGACGTGCTGAGGACGGGGCGCAAGGACGGACCGGTTGACGCAGATATAAAGGGCCCATATGTCCTCTGTTAGCAGCGGCATCAACTTGCATCATCCCAGTTTCCTCCACAGTTCTGTTCGCTCTACGATAACTCGATCTTCCGGTGGCCCTCTTCTCCAGCCTTTTCAGCAATGTGTTTGTACCTTCCCATCGACAAAGTTCCTTTCCCCTGTATCCACGACATTGAGGGCATCACAACTATGCCAGTATGTCCTTGAGACTCTCCTCCCATCCAGCAGTTGCAGAGCATATGTACTGATTTTCCCAGGTACCAGGTCGCCGCTGCCCTGCTTGTCTCGAGCGTGGGGATACTGTCTGGGTGATCCCTGGCAAGAGTTGCCCGCAGTGTGGGACTCCGGTGAACTAGACGGCTTGACAGTGAGTTTGCACATACCCTGCCTCCCACGTGTGCGCACGACTGACTTTCCAAAGATAGATGGCGAAACTTCTTTCAATTCTGCGACTCTTTCTGGGCTCTAGATGGAAACGGTAGCGAACACAAGGCGAACATTCAAGGAGTTTATTTTGCGATTTGGGCTTGAGCGGAGCTTTGCCTGCATTTACTGGAATTGGAGTTAGGGATGGGAACTACCATCGCTGCGATTGCTTTTCGAAAAAGTTACTTTTGTACGATATTCCAATGGACGTTCGATTTTTGACTAATTCTCGAATTTTTTTGTCACATCTCTCTGGATCCTGTATTTGGCTCTTGAGTACTGCATGGTTGTCAGCCTTGCTGTCTTCTTATCTCGAGCTGCCGAGTCGGAAGCACCTGTAATATGTGTGAGTGTGTCCGGTATCCAATGGAAAAATCACTGTTTGGAAGACGCGTAGCACTGAAGACAACCGTGACATGTAGCAATTGCTTGGGACCGACATGCAAAGCGGCAGTGACGCTACTATGTTCCGATGCAAGTCAAGCGCACGAGCGCATCTAAGTGATTTCGAGCAAATCCACAATGGTATGCGCCGGAAATAAAACAAAAGCCGACACTCCGTAACTCCAGCCTTGGCCGTATGCCCGAATCCATATCTCGGGGGCCGCTGCGGTAACAATCGGCGCTTCTCAACGCCTGATGCAGATTTCTTACAGATTTCCTTTCTGATTCAAAAACAAAGCTGGTCGTGAAATTCATGCTGTTTACATCCCAAACAGCTCAGCCTCCCCCTCGACGTTGCTGTTGGGTCTGCTGTTGGGTGATGACCCACCGCATCTTGTCCTGCGTCTGGTTCATCAATTCGATGAGTTTATCCGCCTCCTTCTCCCTCTGTGGCAGGGCTTGCCGGAGTGTCTGTGCTTGCTCGAGCAGCGAGTCGAGTTCCTTTCGATGTTCCTGCTTGTAGGCGGCCAACATGTCTGTGAGACCGGTCTCGGTACGTGTAGTTCGCGACATTTCATGGTGGAGCTGGTCGCTGATGATGGCCTGGCGTTTAATCTTGTCTGCATCCTCGAGTCGTAGCTTCCGCAATTCGTTCAAGTTCTCGCTGATGTGCTTTATTTTCTTCTCGTAGCCTTCCGTCATGCGCTTGAAGCCCTCCCTCGCGGTCTCGAGATTTGTGTCCGCCATGTGCCGCATTTCGTATGCCGTGGAGAGTTGTCGCTGTGTCTCGGATCGTGTGTCGCCCAGCATCTTCAGTGCCTCCTCCGCCCTTTGCTCTGCCACCCTTCTTCGCTTTGCCTCTGCCTCCAATGTAGCCTTGAGTTCGTCCAGCTTCCGGTCTTTCCTTTCGATTGCGCGTGCGTTGGTGTCGGCAAGGACCTGCAGGTGCTGCAGCTCGGCACGCGAGTCTTCGGCTGCGGAGCGTGCAGCAGTCACGCGTGTGGCCTCGTCCTCGCGTGCGAGCTTCTCAGCCCTGAGCTCTCTCCGCAGACGATCATTCTCCGAGGTGATCTTATCAATGTACTGAGAGGTCTTGGAGTTGTTGGACGTGGCTTGGGGGTTGCTATGGGGGTTCGGGCGAGCCCAGCCCGAGCTGGTACTGGGCGAGGTTGCGGTCGAGGTCATGGCCGTGTCGTCGACGGCGAGGGGACCAGATTCTTTGCGGTTCAAGGTGAGGGCGGGCATGGCAGGGCTGTTGGCTGGGCGAGGCGGGGTTGGGCTGGCCTCGTGCAGAGTGTCGTCGGTCGAGGTGCGGATAGAGCCGTTCATGTCATGCTTTTCGGGGGCAGAAAAGTCGAGTTCGGGAAGCAACGGCGCTGTTGTAGGTTCCAACACGTCAGCATTGAACCTCGAATCTTGCAGGGAACTGTGTTGTCGGGCTAGAACGTTGTTTATGCGAGCTGGCACGAATGTCCAGGATGACGGATGATGCACGGCCCATTGTTTGGAAAATGGACAAGGGCGCTAAACCTTAACTAACTTACCTGATGTCGAGACCGGGGGCGCCTGCCTTCGTGACAGGAAACGTCGACGCGGCGGCAAGCTATCTTTTCCGCTGCTGCTGGTCATCTCTCGGACGAGGAGCCACATTTCTGCAAGTCTGGTCAGCCCGAGTCGACGAGGGAGATAAATGCCGCCACAACACAAAGCCCGACAAGACATTGCTGCGTCAAGAACAAGGCAGTGCGCCAGACAAAGCAAGACGAAACACACCTTGTGCTATTCAGCAGTCCCTCGCTTTGAGGCGGTCGCGAACTATATTGACCTGTTGGTTGTCAGTTAACCCTTTGACGTCTCCACGGTCGGCTGCCAGCTGCCGTGATATGGTGGTGCTGTGGTTGGAAACCGTTGCCAGCAGCAGGCGATAAAAGCCCTCGAGATTTTTGTAGGTCCTCCATTGCAGTCTCCACCTTCACCTTCATCTTCACCTTCACCCAGGGGCGTCGCTGGCGGAGCGGAAGCGTAGTTTGGTGAAAGGAAGCATCGCAGCCAATCAGCGCAGCTATGCAGCCAAGCGGGGCGGAATGCGAGGGAGGGGAGGCCGGGCAACAAGCACGAGCACGCCCTGTCTCTCACACCATCGATTGACGACCGAACGTGCTCGGTGAATTAAGAGTCTCGTCCCGTAGTCGAACCAGAGACAAAAATTGACAGGTCATCTCAACGTACCCATGCAGATGCCGAAACATAATCAATGACTTGGACAGGGAACAACCAGTCTACATGCTAACCGCCTGCGAACACATGCAGGGCCCGTCGCTGCAAGCCCATCACAAAACGAAGCATCGAAATATCGCCCAGCAACAACCTAGTCGAGAGGGACACAGTCTTGCACCTGCACCTGCACTCAGTCCATCCCAGCCGGGTCTGACGTGTAACGCCGAGCGCAAACACCCCGCTCGATATTGATCACACGACGTCTCTCTCAGGTGAGCCTTGGTAACGAGTATCCTACTCCCAAGCAGCCTTGTAAGCGTCGACCGATCGACGGTGCTGTGCCAACATCATCGTAGGCTCGCTTGCTGCGGCTAGCCTACACCATTGGCTGCTGACAGCCTTCTACATCATCGCCCTACACCCTCCTGGATGTAATACAAAGATCGACCATTACCATAGACACATTTTTGCCATGCCGAGCCTTGGGTGAGGTCGCAATACGAGGCAGGCTGATCCCATGGACCGTGTCGAAATGGTGTCGAGATACAAGAGCCGTCTGTCGTAGTCTGCTCAAGACAAGCAACCATCTTCCACAGCGTAGCTACTACTTGGCACTATCAGTACTACTACAACTCCAGAAACCCACAACTCAAATATGAACCGCACATTCTCCTTCGAGTCGATCGACTCCATCGACCAGCAGAAAGAAGAGTAAGACACCCAAACCTTGCCCATCATGCTCGTGCTGATCCTGGCCTGGCAGAATCCACACGTCGAAACGCCGCTCTGGCGTGCGTTCTGCACTGTCAAGAGTCGCACGCAAACTATCACCTTCTAAATGGGAACCAAAAGCCACACCTAGATTTCCTGATGAGCATAGCACACAAAGGGAAGACTCGGAAGTGTACGAGCCAAGCCAAGTCTACGTCGTGTACGGCCATATAATTCACGTGCCAGCTAGGTCGCGACCAATGAGATAGAACGGATAGTTAGATTGGATCAGAACATGTTAACAGCTTTAGCAAAACTTTAGCAAAAACAAATGAAACGGATATCATTCCTTGAGTATGTACATGACCAGCGTTTGCTCTATTCCGAAGGACGGTTCCTGAGGTAGTTCTTGTTGAAGGGCTGCTCACCCTTGATCTCATTGTTCCTCAGAGCCTCGAGCTTGCGCTCGTTGTCCTCGTTGGCAATCTTCTTGTACTTCTCAATGACAGCGTCCAGCTGAACCTGGTGGCCAGCGGGGACGTTGTATGGCGATCCAACGTTCATGATCCTACGTGCATGTTAGCTTTCCCCAGACAATATATTTTGGATCCCGTTTGCCGAGGCCCCGATCCTGACCATGGTAAATCCTCTTCGCGCGGGCAGTACGTACTCGGGGAACTTCATATCAATGTATTCCTGGGGCTTGGTGTTCATGAACAGGACGCGGTCGTCGCCCGCCTGCTCGATCATGCGAACGTGGAGATCGTTCCTCCTAGCCCACTTGTCCTGCGTCTCCGTGTACTTGTTGATGGCGCGGGTGACAAAGTTCTGGGTGCTGTCGCCGTTGTCGCGCGAAGCAAAGTAGACGGCCCAGCCGGCGGGGATGGTCAGGATCGTAAGCCAGAAGCCTTTCTAAACACCAATTCGGTCAGCGGGCTGCTCCCAGATTGCGTGCAGCGCTGTGCGGCGTCTCTGCGCGCGTCGTGTGGGGGGCAATGGGTGCTTGACGTACGCCCATGGGCTCCGACGCGGATGCGTGACCGTGGCCGTGGGAGTGCTCATCGTGAGCGAAGCGACGTGGCTGGCGGGGGAGCGTGGTACGGCCCGTCCGGGTAGCAAAGACTGCTGTCCTGCGAAGTGACTGCATCGTGTGAGGGGTGGCTGTCGTGGGGGACATATCCGGCTTCGCGATGATGAGCTTCGAGCCTGGGAGTTGCCGAGACCGCTAGGCCCGACACGGACTAGCCGGACAGCCTTACACCCTCCTCGTCACTCAACTGTGCCTGTTGTCGTGTCATGGGAGTATAAATAAAAGAGGGAAGCTGTCTCGTTGTATCCCCAGGCTCCTCGGATGGCAACTCTCGAGGATATCGACGACGATATTCTATACCTGGTCCTCGAACATGTAAGCAGCTTTCAAGTCTCTGCGACTGGTCACTCACAACGTCAAGCTCAGCACTGAACGCCGGCGAATCTTGCAATGTTTTGGACTCGTTTCCTGGCGCCTCAAGGGCTTTGCGGACCGTGTTCGCTTCAAGGTTCTCGTGCTGGAAGACGATCCGCTCGATGAAACAACATCGTATGAGATTATCGAGCGTCTCACCGATCCCCTTCACCCTCTCCCCCACTGCGTCCGTGATTTCAGAGTAAAGTCATTCCAGGGTGACGAAGCCAGCTCTTGCATGAATCTAAACCTCATCATCAATTGTCTGGTCAACATTCGAAAGCTTGACGCCTTCAGGTTCGCAACTTCAAAACCGCCCGTGTGCTCGCAAAGGACTCTCTGAACGTTGACTGACCACCAAACCATGCAGCTGGGCATCTCACATCCCCCTCTCCAACGAAGTCCTTGACTCACTCTCCAAGCACCACCCCAATGCACAACTCTTCGCAACAGTCCAATCTTTCGACGAGCCACTCCTCGCCTCACCCCAGCTCCACGGTCTGACCTGCTCAGTCCCATGCATAGACACAACGGCAACCGAAACCCCCTCGCAATTCCACCGCCTCAAACTCGCCCTCATCAACGCCCCCAACCTCCGCTCTCTAACCCTCAACACACACCCCAATCCCAACACGCCCGACCTCCCCGGCACCCGCACCGACCCGCTCCACCTCCCGCTCTCAGCAACCGACAACCTGCCCTCCCTCACCCACCTCAGCATCCAATCAACCACGTACGCCCTCGACGAACTCCACTGCACGCGCCTCCTCCACAGCACAAACTGGCGCGCCCTCACGCACCTCTCCCTCGCCATCTCCAACCCCCAACCCTTCTTCCGCGCCTTCACCTCGCAACTCCCCTCCCTCACGACCCTCGAACTCGCCCTACACTACGCCTGCCCAGATATCTTCTCGACGCACCCGCGCCACGTCCTCCCCCTCACTGCCGCCCGCGACTTCATCCACGCCCTCCCCGCCCTGCGCGCCGTAACCCTCCTCACCAACGCCGTCGCCATCGACCACGACTTCTGGTACTGCCTGTTCATGGTGCACGGACAGACGCTCTCACACCTACGCATCCAGCCGCGCCTCGACGGGCTCGCAGCACCGCACTACAAACCAGGTCTGCACGAGCACCTCGGCTTCTTCGAAGCCCTGCGCACACTGCACCTGTCGCTCCCCTTCCACACACACATGCACCGTTGCGGGCCCCACTGCGCCGCGATAGGCGCGCACGCCCCGGACACGGACTACGCCGCTGTGATACCCGTCCTACGCAGCCTGCAGCGTATTTCGCTGTGCGTCGACGCGCCCGCGCTGCCGTCGGGCAAGACACTGCGCGGCGTCGTCGCGGCCCACGCGCACTGTGCGCTGAGGCGTCTCTGGCGTCAGTACATGCGGACGGAGACGGCGCTTGGGGTTGTGAGTGTGCGGTTTTGGTGCTGGCGCGGAGAAGGGCCGAGGGGGCGCGAGTGTGGTGGGAGAGCGTGCCGCGTTGTCGAGGTTGTGTTTGAGAGTTGGCGTGTTGGCGAGTATGGGTTCGCGGTTAGGGTCAAGGGGGCGAAGGGGGAGACGAGGTATATGGTTGACGAGGAAGGGACCGAGTTTCGAAGGGAGATGTTTGGGTGAGTGCTAGAAGAGAGGGAGGGAGGGAGGAGGTTGGAGGGCGTGATGGTTTAGAGGTGTGGCATTCATGTAAGTATTGAGGAGAGTGCAGGACTGTTGGGTTGTGCGAGTATAACTCGCCCACCAAATCACACAAGAAGTCATTTTCTGTGTTTTTGAAAGAGTGTTGATTTGTTTCTTAGTATTTCTTATTAACAGACGACATGCAGCTACCAGGCAGACATGTGCGTCACTGCTCAAACTACTACACCCTCTGAACCAAGCCAGTCTTTCCTCGCAAGTACATTCTTCCCCGCAGATGCTCACAGCTACTCTTTTCTTTTCCCTTTCCAGATCCAAACGCCACCCAATGCATCGTATAATCATACAGCCCAACGCCGTGTCGTCCACACGTTACTCGCAGGTAGAAAGCATCTTCTTCAGCACGCCCATGAGGGTGCCGTTCTCCAGCGCAGCAGCGACCCTCTCCTTATCGCCGAGCTGCTTGTTGACGGCCTCGTCGGTGCTGTGCGTGCCCTTTTTGATGCGCACGTCAATGCGGTAGCGCGGGGGCAGTGCCTGCTCGAGGCGGACGCGCACACCCAGGCCAATGACGGTGGCGAGCGAGCAGTGCGTGATGGTGGGTGTGATTTCGACGAGGACGGTGCTGATGGCGGAAAGTGGCGACACAGGGGGCAGGATGTGGATGTCGGGGAGGTTGACGACGGCGAGCGAGCCCAGCGAGAGCGGGTGTTCGGGGTCGGCAATGGTGGAGATGAGGTCGTAGATTTCCTGTTCGTCGATTTGCTCGATGCTCGAGTCGTCGTCTTCCGAGTCGCTGGCCGAGGCCGAGTCGTCGAGCGGGTCGCTCAGGTATGTGTAGCGTGGGACGAGGTCGTCGAAGAGGCCGGAGCCACCGCCGGCGCTGCGCTTGCTCGCGGCGGCCTCGCGGCGGCGGGACGGCAGGTCCGAGGCATTGAGGATGGTTGGGTTTGCGTTGTCCTTGTCGGCGTCCATGGCGGCGGGGGAGGGGGGGGGGTGTAGCTGCACGGTGCGGAGGGGTGGTGGCAAGGGTCGACGTTTGTGGAGGGGCGAGGGCAGAAAGTCAGCAACCCTACCCCACCATGACTTCGTCATGTCATCGGCGGCCGGGCGGCATGGCGACGACAAGCCGAGGAGCGGCAGCTAAACGGGGTGGTCAGATTAGCAGCGATAGGCAAAGTCAGTGCAGCTAATTGCCCGACAGATTGCCGCGTTGCCGCACTGTCCCTGCCTTTGGGCTGCTGCACGGCGGCCTTGGACCATCGGCCGGCGCGGAAAGCATCCCAGCAGTCGCCAAGCAAGCGCCCCTGCCCCTGCAGTCGACGGGGCACGACAGTTGACATCAGGCGCTAGGTGGAAGGCGTCCAGCGTCCCAACGAGCGTGGTACTCTGCTCCGTCGAATTACCTAGCAGTCGGTGCTCGCTCGCTCGAGGGCCGTCTCGTCTCGTGTCGTCTCGTGCCGTCTCGTCTCTCGTGTGGCTGCACGCCCGTCCCTGTGCACGTTCAGGCACACGGCCTCGCCAGCCCCGATCCCCGGCCAGGGACCCGGTGCGCAGGGCCAGCAGTGTGGGTGGCTGCACACGTGCCAGCAGCGTGCCGCACGCACTGCTCGAGGGTTTCGTCATGGCTTGGAGGCGGGAGCAGCCGACGAGATGCACCAAGCGGTCGCCCGACACGGCCTGTCTGAGCAGGCGCCGGCGTGAGGTGACGTTGGGGAGGCAGCGCAGCTGGCAGCTGGCAGCTGAAGGCTGGAAGCGGGCACTGGGCATGCTGACGCTCAGCCGTCCTCACCGCTCGCCGTCGAGGGCGTTGTGCCGTGTTGAGAGGGAGGGTGGTGGCATATCATGGCTATTATCACCGCACCAGAAAGATCCCGGCTGCGTGGGACGCAACAGCGCAGTACCCAGCAGCGGGCGCGCCGTCGACACCGAGGCAATTCCAGAAACCCGTGTTTGGTTCATGCGACGCGAAATTGTTTCATGCAACTGCCGTCTGAGCACCTGCAATTCGCCGAGGCAGCAGCTGGGGCTCTTGGTAGATTGAGAGCGTCGAGCGCGCAGTCTAGGTACGGCGGAGAAGTGAATAGATGATACACGTCTTTGATTTGACGGAGAGGGCATGGCATGTTTTGGGGCCCAAGTGCGACGGCAGCAATGAAGCGCTAGGTGGGGTGGGTAGGCAGGTAAGCAGTGATTAATTTAGCCACGGTTGAGCCGGGGGCGTATGTAGGTAAGGGGATCGTCTTTGCGTCCAACAAGTGGATGGGAGAAAGGTGGAACGGTGCGTCTTGGGCGAATTCAAAAGCTTGGCTCGTGGAGATGCATGGTCGTGCGTCGCGCCATGTCAGCTCAGCTAGTGCTGGCGGACGTGGGTGGTACGGCAGCGCCTCTTGCGGCCCCTTTTTGGCCGGGCGGGTGGGTGGGGTGGTGCAGGTAGGTAGGTGTTGGGTAGGGTAAAGAATCTGCAGCCGGCGCCCTGCGTCCGGTTGTGTGTGCTAGGTGGGTGTGCTAGCTGCGTGGCGTGCATATGCAGAGATGCAGCGGCCTTGAAGGGATGAGACGACGAGTAGGTGTCTATCGTATCGTATCGACCCGACTCGACTGAACCTAGGCACCTAAGACTTGACTCGAACCAAAGTTGACGACGAGCTGTCGCGTGGATGGTGGTGGGTGGGAGGTGCCGGCGAGTGCTGGCGACGCGATTCGTCATCGAGGCTAGCAGAAGCGAGCGCAATTTCTTGCCTTTGATGGATGGCTTTTCTAGAAGAATTGCCACAGAGGGCGTTACGAGTCGAGTCGACACGGGGGGTTTGCGAGTGGGCCGGTTAGGGAGTAGTGTGGTGGTCGAGGAGGGCGTACCTCGGTGCTTGGCATGTCACGGTGTGATGTGGTGTGGTATGGTGTGGTAGTATAGGTGTAGTAGGTAGGGTTGAGTATAATGACATGGTGAGGACGGCGACGACGCTGAGGCTGAAGTCGAGCGAGGGCGTCGTGCGACGAGACGGGGGGCAGTCTACGCAGCACCCTGTCGACCAAGTGTTTGTGATCCATGTCGAATAGATGGCGGATGGTGGATGGGTGGTGGGTGGTGGCAGTGGCTAGCCCGGACTCGAGCAGCGCCCCCCACATAACGGCAGTTCCCAGGCTGGCGTGTGCAGGCGACGTCTGCCCCTTCAAACACTCGTGCCTACCTGCCTACCCATACCCATTCATCCTTCGCTAGCCGTGCTCTCAAGTTGCAGAAAAAGTGGGCGGTAAGCGACCAGCTCTATTGATTGTGTCAAAGATGTGTGGAGGTGCTCAGTACACAGCTAGCTACAGCGCCCTGTTGTTTGATTAAGTGGTGTGGAGGCATTTGGTGTATTACTTGATATCGTAATCCTGCTGGATTAAAACAGGCCTAGTTAGAGGTAGTTATTCAAGGCGATATGATTATTGTCCATTTTCGCTGCAACACACAGGAGCCGTGCTCATAGCCGCACCCACGCACGCCAGCCCGCACCCAGGCCGCCCGACACCCAGGCCGCCAGACACCCAGTCCCAATCCAATCCTATCCAAGTACCAGCCCCAGCCCCAGTCCCAGTCCCAGCTCCCGCCCCAGTCCCTACCACGCCGCACGCGTGAACCACACCGCGCGCCCGCGGCTGCCAATGCCACACGCACCACCCTACCCTAACCATCCCCGTGCCCTCTGATCTGCCCAACCTTACACACACTACCTATAACCCACCCCTTCTCCCCTCCCCCCCGCCCCTGCCCACGCCGCCTACTGCCTCGCCTCGCCTGTCCGCCTCGCCCTCGCCGCCGCCTCGGTTTCCGTGGTCCTCGTCGTCGTCGACGCAGCCCTCACCACACCGCCTCCTCATTGGCTGCCACCCTAACCCCGCCATTGCCCTCCCGAACACAACCATATTGTGCCCACCCACGACGCCGCCGACGACGCCGCCGCCGCCGCCGCCGCTGCTGCTGCTGCCGCTGCTGCTGCCCACGATCACAACGACTCCACCACCACCACTGCTGCCGGCATGCCCGAGACGACCGGCCGCCCATTGCTGCCCCAGACGGCCCAGATGCAGAGCTTCACCTTCGCCCCGCCCACGCTGGCACCCCGTGAGAACCAGCGCAGTGAGTCCTCGGCGCCCGCGCCCACACCCACGCCCACGTCCACGCACCCACTGACCCTGCCGCTCCAGACTATGTCTTTGTCGACGAACACAACCGGCACAAACGCCTCAAGGGTGCGCTCTCCACCCCAATTTCACAGTCCAACCTCCCTGCTGACCCCCTCCAGTAATGCGCGCATGTGAAGGCTGTCGCCGGCGCAAGATCAAATGCGACGCCGCAACTACAAACGCCTGGCCCTGCGCCGCCTGCATCCGCCTCAAGCTCAACTGCGTGCCCCCCACCGTCAGCTACGACAAGGACTTCAACGAGACGTCGCAAACGTACGAGATGGACTCCAAGCCCTTGGACTACGCCCAGCCCGTCGCTCCCTCCCAGCACGACTACCAGCGCCACTCGTCCATGCCTCACATCATGCCTCACCAGATGACGCCCAGTATGTCCACCCCCGTCTCGGGAATGTACCAGACGTCGCCCTACTCGGATCACCAGTCGCAAGATTCCATGCACTACTCGGCCATGTCGCAGCCCCAGAACGTGCAGCAGAGCATGAGCTATCAGCCACAGGCCTACTCGCAGCCTTCGTCAGCCGCCCCTGCCATGGTCATGACGCCCCCCGAGTCAGAGCCCCACTGGCGCAGCGAGTCGGTCTCGAGTCTCTCAGACGTCCTGGGCGAGCTCAAGATTGACCACACCGCAATCGGTAAGCATCACCCCGAGCTGCGCCTTCCCTCTTCTGTAGTTAACCTTTGCAGCGCCATACATCACAAGCCAGAAGAAGGCCCTAGCAGAAACACCCGCCCAAGAAGAGTACGAGGTACAGCTGCCTCCCTCGGTCAGCTTGGACCACATTGTCCGCATCCCGCCAGAGATGATGCCCTCGGAAGAACAAGCTCTGCAGTACTTTGACTACTTCTTCACAAACATCCACCCCTACTGCCCAGTCGTCAACAGATCCTACTTCTACCAGCAATGGCAAAGCGCGCGCGACTCCATCTCGCCGCTCATGCTCGAGGCCATCTTTGCCTGCTCAACCATGATGCTAGGCGACGTCGAGGAAGGCAACAAGTGGCTGGCCCTTGCCTCCAGTGAGTTGATGCTGCGCTTCGATGCAAACACCCGCTGACCCCAAATCAGAGCACGAGGAGAGCTTCAAAGACGTCTCCCGACTGAGCACTACCCAAGGCATGGTCCTACTTCTCAAGGCGCGAGAGGCTTCCCCTAAGCGAGGATACTTCTGGCGGTCCTGGATGGCAGTCGTAGGTCTCGTCGCCATGGCCAAAGACCTTGAACTGCACGACCACTACGACACCCACCAGATGGGCAAATCCTGTGGGTCGACAGCACACGACTGCGTTGCTAAGACTAGGGTCTGGCAGATGTGCATGGTGTTTGAGGCTATGATTGGTGGCCCGCAAGGTGAGTTTGCATTATTCTTCCGCCTGTCCGGCGACGGCTCCCTAACACCTGACAGGACGCTACGACTTTGGTGTCGAGCTAGACACCGTCGACTTTGAGATGCCAAGACCCACGCCGGGCCAGGATCCGGCCGAGTTCCAAATTGCCCGCCAATTCATCCAGTACATCCGTGTCGCGAAGAACGTCTACCTCTCAGCGTTGATGTACGGCAAGTTGAGGAAGAAGACAAGCGACTGGGCCCTCGACCCTGCCTTTGTCGCCCACAACGCCGACTTCTCTCTCTGGTCCCGAGAAGTCCCCGACGACATGCAGATTGTCTACCCTCCAGATAACTCGGCGCCCTGGATCCCGTCGCACTACATTGCCAACCTGAACAGCTACCAATATCTCTCCATCATTATGCACTTCCGCCCCCAGCTCCATGCCGTGTCGGACTCTTTCGATGGAATATGGAAACAACACATGGTCACTTGCTACACGGCAGCCAAGAACATGTGCAAGCTTCAGGAAGCGATATTGAAGACGTATGGAATGCCCGGATTGCTCTGTATGCTGAGAGGCATGAGTTATACCATCTACGCGATCCTCACATGCACCATGCTGCACCTGGTAAGTTCAGCCCCTACGACAGCCCCCAAGTTCCCCGACTGACTGTATCAGGTCGCCATTACCTGCCCAGATCCGGAAATCAACACGGATGCCAGGGACTTTTTTGTACGGCACATGCGGATCCTGGAAACATGCGCTCCTTCCTGGCCCATGCCCGAGATGCAAGCCCAGGTGAACAGCTTGCGCCAAGCCTTCTCTGCCGACACCTCGAAGCCGTTTGAGATGAAGCCCTCGTTCCCGTTCGGAAGCCCGCAGGTCGCCCCGCAATCTAGTCCGCTGAGCAACCCGGGATCCTACAGGCCCCGTCATCCAAGCCATCCATCGCCATTGGAACAACCAGGTCAGATCAACTACCTTGCCCACCCCATGACACCTCCCATCTCAGCTGGCGGCCACGGTTCGAAGGCTGACTCCCCTGTAGCGCAGTCACTGGTTATGATGGCATCTGGACAGCGTGCGCAGTCAACGGCAGGGTTGCAAATGCAGGAGACGGTTCAGTGGAACCCGCAACGCATCTTTGAGTAAGACACCGTAGTCGCCAATCGTTCTGGTCAAAGCTAACCGAGTCTAGTCAATGGAATGTAGCCTTTGGTACGCCTCCCCCTACCGCGTCATCATCCTCGTCTCCGCCGCTAAGACCCCACCCTCCAGGAAGCAACTACGACCTGCGGACTCCCCAGGAAGCCAACCCGCCCAACTACCAAATGGCTAGCGTGTCGCCGCAGACGAGCAGCATCCATGCGACGCCAAACCAGCTGCCTTCTTCGACGAGCTATCCCAGCGCCTCTTATGTCACTCCCACCATGTGGCAAGAGGTCGTTGCGAGCTCCTTCCAGGACGGAATGAAGCGGAGATGGGACGGAGGTTCCTCGGTCGTTGATCAATCCATGTACAAGCGGGCGCGATAAATCCCGGAGGATCTTCGACATCGACCGCCATCAAGTCTCGAACCAAAGAAAGACCGGGCCGCCCCAAGCTCTCGATCGCTTGCACGGCACAGCTGAGCAACGCACTGCCATGGCCGACGCGGCGAGCCGTGTGGCGAGAACGTTTGGACGACTCAGAACAAAGGTCTGTGACGTGTCCGGGTTTCGACTGCCTGCTCGAGCGCGCATGGAATCGCACGATCTGCTCGGTGCGGATAAAGACGCAACATGGACCATGTTGACAAGAGTGAATCTGCGCACTAGCGCGACTAAAGGCGGCCAGGCCTTGTACGATATCCACACTGACCGTAAGCGCCCTAGCGCCCTAGAGTCGAGACAGCGAAGACGCCCATGCTCGACGGAGAATACGGCCATGTGCAATTTCGGCAGCGACGGGACAGAGTGCCAGGTGCTGATCCTTGATGGCCAAATGTTTCGACTAATGTTTGTTGCTGGCAACTGTACAATACAAAATCTCGCTTGGCGTTGCAGACGGGGCATGACGAAATGACGGGATACACGGGACAGGGGTGATACCATCTGGAATGGAAGTTGGTGTACAACGTAATGCACTGAGCCTAGATAATCAGCCATGACCAAGATAATGGACGCATGTGTGGTGAGGCGACCTTCCTGTTTGGTGGCGTGGTGCCCTCGAGCTTGTTGTCTGACGAAGAGCGGCTGCAGTCATGATACAACAAGTGACGGGTGCAAAGGGCGTGATGGATGGTGGGATGATGTCACGGGCTGTACCTGTCTCGGTTCTGTTTCGTGGAAGGAAGGCAGCGCAACGACATGGTTCCCCGCACCCCCTGTGTCAGAGGCGGCCATGTACAAAACGCAAAGGTAGAGACGCGATGGAGCTGGCCAGTAGCATGGGGACGACGACATGCTGGCTGCGGTTAGTGCTGGCCTCGTGGCTTATCAGGCTGACCAGCAGCAGTTGGATTGCATTGCATTGCATTTGCATTGCCCATGCAACGGCCTGGCTGGGTATACGGCGAGGTGTCATACTACCTATACCTACCTCGTCTACCACATGTGCCTGAGCCGCCTACCTAGGACATCGAAGCACACCGATCAAGGATACGCGAGGCGAGGCGGTACGGTACCTGAGCAGCAGGCGACAATGGATGACGAACCATGGCGGGCCGGCTCGACGACAAGCATTGCACATGAGGTCAGCCTTGCATGTGGGTGCGTCTTGGTTCATCAACAATACTACGGCGTCCTTGTACCTGCGTTGCAACGACGTCGACGGCGGCCCTGCAGCACACCAACACACACACATACACACACACACGGTCGACGCCCCACGGCCCCATGGCCCCACTACACGGTGCACCAGCCAAACGCACCGGACGAAAACAAAGGAAAAGAAAAGCCACTCGACGCCTCCCGCAAGCCGACAATCTCTGGGCCGCGCTTGGTGGCTCGGTGCAATATCGCTCGCCTGTCGACGAAAAAGTTCCCGAGGCCCAGGCGCGGCGCGTGATTGGGCGGGCCGCGGGCTGGCATGTGAAGGGCTGAGGGCTGGCTTACCAAATCCAATCCTGCGTATGCGCCAAACTGAACGGCCCGTTTGTGGACAGGTCCAAAACTTAGCTGCCTTGGGGGCGCCACACCAAACCACAACCCCCCCACCACCACGTCCTTCGCCCGCAGCCCTCACCTGATACCTACCTACACTCCCGCCAGCGACGTGAAACGGCTGCTTGCCCGCCTGCATCTGGCGCCCCCGGCCTGCTCCTGCTCCTGCTCCTGCTCCTGTGCATGCACGCTGCTGGATGTCGGCAAATGACTCGCATGCCGACAGGGTCCGCCAGCCCAAGGCATTCGCTCCCAATACACGTGTGCAGCACCATGGCACGTATTGAATCCAACCCATCTTATACTCGTATCAGCCAATTTGTCCACCTGCCCGCCAGCCCTGAAAAAGGAAACACAATACACGCCCGGCTCCACCGAGTCATCCCCCCCGGCCACAACCGTCGAGTGCCAAACTGAAAACTGACAACGTTCGACTAACCCCCTGCCTCACATCATCTCGCCGGATTCCGATGCTGCACCACGAGCCGGTCCAGTGGTGTCGCCTGTGAGGATTGGCCCTGTTGGGCTCTATAGCTCGCGCGTTATTTGGCAATTCAGTGGAGACGTTCTCGTCGCCCACTGCTCCAGAGTGGCGTACCGTCAGCAAGCAGGCATGCAGATAGGATGGCAGGCAGAGCGAGGCAACGCAAGGCAACGCAAGGCAACGCAAGGCAACGCAAGGCAGGGTAAAGCGAATCGAGAAACAGCTGTCTCATCTCCTGCACACGTCGCCAGCCGTCCTGTCCTACTCTAGGCCGAGTGCGACGGGTACGAGTACGCAGAGGTAGGTCGAGTGTATCAGACCTGCAGCCGGCAACGACGCAGCAACCCCAGACCAAACGTCCCATTCATTCATTCACCGCCAACTACACAACTTCTCCACCAACCTCGCCCTCAGCACAGCACCACCCTCACCACTCCCCCAGCCCCCTAGCCCCACACCCCTCTCCACACACCACGCACACACACACCGCAGTCCCAGATGCAATCGCGCAATGTTACATGGCTGCACGCTGCCGACTCCCGCTCGCGCTGGCGCTGGTCCTCGCTCGCCCGGCAAGTGGAGCCACACTGGGTACCCACGCAGCCCACGCGGTTGCTGCGTACAGCGCGCGCGCTCTCCCTCCCGTACGGCAGGGCAGGACAGGGAAGCGAAGCGTGAAGTGGGGGGAAAGTGGGGAATGGGTATGAGTGCATGTAGGTACCTGTTTTACCCTACCATACCTTACCCTACGTACGTACGTATACCTTAGCATACCTACATCCGTCCGCTGTTTGTATTGCAGCCAAGATGTGGAATCTAATCCAACCAAGCCAAGGCAATCAAGCCAAGGCAATCAAGCCAAGGAGTCGTAGTTGAATCGAACCGAATCGAGTTGAATTGAATTGAGCTCTGCTGTGCTATGCTATGCTATGCTATGCAGCGTTGTGCGTGCATGCTGCTTCCATCTCGTACTTACGCGCTGCAACTGTACTGCACTACACCACACTACACCACACTACACCACATTGCAGCCCGCGTACATACATACACAGCGATGTAGTCTCACCCAAGCCCCCACAACCACGACACGAACCAGCTCAGCTCAGCTCAGCCCATCTCACCTCAACAACATTCAGCTCCTAGCCCACACACCCACGTGCCTCCGCACAGGTGCCACACTGCCACACTGCCAGCCCGACACACTGACAGCTTGACAGCGGATAATCACACCTCCCCCACCTACTAAAAACCCCATGTTCTTGCACGCACGCACGCACGCACGCGAGAAACCACTCCCCCCTCTGTTTCCGCTGTGCAGCCCTGAAACATGCACACGAACCGCACACAGGGCGCTGGTTTCGCGGGCCTGGGTGACGAGGTGAGGTGGTTTGAGGTGTGCGGTTGGTGGGGTGGGGTAGGTTGAGGCAGCTGGTGGGTGGGTGGATGGAGGTGGAGGTGGAGGTGCATGTGGCAGGGTACAGTGGCGGATTCTGGTTCTACGGCTCAGATGAGGGGATGTGAGTGGGTGAGTGAGATGGGAGGGTTTGCGAGTGCATGTTTGGGTTTCAGGTGGCGGCAGGGGATTTGCTGGGCTTGCTTGCGGGGGAGGGAGGGGTGTTGATGTGGGCTTGGTGCTTGGCTTGTTTAAGGCGGGCGGATGGATGGATGGATGGATGGAGGGGATGGGGTTTGCTGTTTGCTGTTGGGTAGCAGTGTTTGTAGTGGAGAGGAAAGTAGGAAATGGTGGAGTTGGCGCTGCTGTTAGAAGAGCGAGGAGGTAGGGGAGAAAGGCGAGATCTGGTCTACGTAGTCTGGTGCCGTGTCGTATCATTTCGAGTCGAGTCAAGTGACCACTGGTAGTAGACGACGTTCATACTACCCATCATCCATTACCTGCGACCTGACAACTCACATCTACCAAGCACTGCCGACATACAGCTTCAACCCTCCTCCTTTCACATCCCCACCGCCTTCCACCCACCCAGCATCCCCAAGCACGCCCCTCCAACGTCTCCCGATACCCAACCGACCGTTACTAAACCTCCCCCAAGCAAACCCAAAAACAAAACCTACCCGAGACCAGCAGCAAAAAGCAACCCCACACCCCCCATCCCTCCCACCCTCCCGGCGCACCGGCACCAAGCAGCCGCTGCAAAAGCAACGACAACTGCACCTCGATACGCGAGCGGCGAGATGCGAAAACGAAACCGAACGGTTCCGCCCCGGCGCAAAGTGCTTTTTCGTGGCGGCAGTTTGTGTGCCCGTTTGGAGTAAGCGGTAACGGTGGGGGG
>WODD01000380.1:0-62039 GCA_019775935.1 Neoascochyta sp. HWLR27 | reverse complement strand
TCTGTTTGCCCTTGCAACACAGTAGTCTGAGTCTATAGTGTTAAAGCGCATAGCCGTCGGGTAGCACTCTAAATTCAACTTTATTATTATAAAAGCTTTAAGTCTCTTATGATTGCCATTCACTTTTATCGATCAGTCTCACAAGCAGCCTTCCAATAGCCATTTCCCTACTTTTCTGTTCATTGAAATCTTTGATTCTTCAACGTCAATTTCTCGATTCACGTTTTCAAGATGAAGTTTTATACCTCTGCTATCCTACTCGCTGGAGCTTCTTCTGTTCTCGCTGGACCTGCTCTTCTTCCTCGCGCCATCACGGGTCCAACCAAGGGATACATTTGCGATGGTATTTCACCCAGCTCAGCGTGACAAAGCAGCTCAATTGACGTATCAAAGTTGATGGAAAAGACGTTTCTTTCATCTAGGCGTACATTACTAAGGCTATCACAAGTGCTGCTGCCACCAAAGCAACCGTAGACATCCTCAAAGAGCTTCCCCAATGTGATCTCTCATCTACCTGTTAAGATCCTGGTCCTAGGTACAGCTGTTCTGAAGAGCGTAGGGTCTGAGGACGATTGGTCCTCGAGAACGGAGGATCTCCAGACCTGTACGCCAAGATCCACTACTCGCAGAGATCACGTGAAGTACTCGTCAACGAGCAACGGTCATGTGATGTGTTCGTCAACGAGCAAGGCCGCTCGTCAACGAGAGTGACCAGGGTCCTATTGGCTACACTTAGCGATGCTCGTCAACGAGTAGGACACTCTCTAGTATATAGCTTAGGAACATAACACCCTTATGGTTTGTGTTCAACCTTGTCAATCAACCTTTTCTTTGGATTCTCTCTTCTGCTTTCGTGACAATCTACTCTGTACTCCACATTGCAACCTTCAGTTTGCATAACGAACAGTCTACTCTGTATCCTGCTTTGCACCCAACAACCCAAAACACACCTTCCTGTAAAGCGATTCATCCCTGAGAACCAACCCGACCAGTATACCTACGGACTTTGTCTAAGGTAGAACCTCAACATTGCCCTGGAGGTTTAATCTACATTCTACGTCTAGGGGCGCTATATCCTCTATCTAGGACGAAGGCGTTTTGTCGTCTTTTGCTCAATTAAGCTAGCTTGGATCTACCTATACTCGACTGCCGAAGATAACCCGCTGCATAATTTTATAAAACGCTGAAGTGCGACTTAATAACTACTTCTTTTCTACGTTGTGTATACCCTCCTGCCTACAAATCACGCTCGCTATACTCTAAGCAAGCAGGCCACTATCATGTTGCCGACTAACACAGTCACGAAGACCCCTTCAGGCACACTACATCCATCCGGCAATACCTCTCAGGAAAACATTGAACTGCAACCCATACGAACAGCAGCTATCCATACTCCTGGTCGTTTGTCAAGCGACGAATTTTCAAAGAACGCGGACCCTGCTGGATTCCCCCCACAGCTTTCAACAACAGTCTCCGTGGCGGAACGATGGAATCACCCAAGATCTAACATCTGCCGCACTGGCGCGACAATGTTCGCTTTTATGATCGCTGGTGCAAACGACGGCGCGTACGGTGTAGGATCGCCACTTGCTCGCGATGTCGAATCATACTGATGTTCATCAAAGGCTATCCTGCCGTACCTAGAGGAATACTACAATCTAACATATGTGGTCGTATCCCTCGTCTTCCTCTCTCCTATGTGCGGCTACGTCGGCGCTGCGCTTCTCAACAACTCGATCCATGTCCGCTTCGGCCAGCGTGGAGCTGCTTTTTTAGCTCCCTTCTGCCATCTCTGCGCATATATTGGAATCGCGCTTCACCCACCGTATCCGGTTCTGGTCGTAGTGTTCATCCTTGCAGGGTTTGGTAACGGCCTTGAAGATGCGGCGTGGAACGCGTGGCTGGGCAATATGGCGAACTCGAACGAAGTCCTGGGATTTCTGCACGGGTTCTTTGGACTTGGTGCAGTGCTGAGTCCACTTGCAGCCACTAGCTTGATTACGAAAAGCGGCTGGACGTGGTACCAGTTTTACTACCTCATGGTAAGGTGGCTTTCAAGCTCTTGTGTACAAGTATGTTGACAGAGGCACAGATTGGCGGCGCCGTAATCGAATTAGCAACTTCATTCGCGGCCTTTTTCCCCATGACAGGCCAAAAGTACAGAGAATCGAACCCGCGAACTAAAGTAGGTTCTGACAGCCGCCTGAAGGAAGCGCTCAGAAGCCGAGCTACTTGGGTTGCTTCGGTGTTCTTCTTCTTGTACGTTGGCGTTGAGGTGGCGCTTGGAGGATGGGTCGTAACATTCATGCGCCGAGAGCGAGCAGGAGGCGACTTCGCGTCCGGTATGGTTGCTACCGGTTTCTGGACAGGCATCACACTCGGCCGTCTCGTGCTCGGATTTGTGACTCCGAGGTTGGGAGAGAAGCTCGCAGTCTTAGTAAGTTGTGAAATAACGACCACCCCGACAAAGCTGCCCACTTACTCTTGCCAGCTCTACATCACCTTCGCCATGGTATGCCAGCTCATGTTCTGGCTGGTACCTTCTTTTCACGTCTCAGCCATCTTCGTTTCTCTCCAAGGCTTCTTCCTCGGGCCTCTGTTCCCTGCCACCATCGTAGCCGTAACTAAAGTGCTCCCTTCGTACCTGTACGTCTCGGCGATTGGATTCGCAGCTGCGTTCGGAGGCGGAGGAGGAGCTGTACTTCCCTTTGCCATTGGTTCACTCGCACAGGCAAAAGGTGTCAGTGTACTCCAACCTATCATTCTGGCCGTCCTCGCCGTTCTGCTGTCCTTGTGGTCCATCTTCCCCAAGCTCAACAAAAAGGCCGGTGGGGAAGCCTCTTCGAAACCCGAGACGAAATCATTGAAATTGCTGCACATCGATTTCGATCTTGTTGAGACTGGCAGACGGACAATCAACAAGAGCCGGGGGAGGTAGGTGAGGCTTTCACCAACCCTCTCACATCACCGCGCTGATCTGGGAAGTGCACCGGCTGCGACGGGCTGGACTGGGATTCAGCAACATCTGGAGGCGCGTCGAGTGACCAGGACGGAGCGCAGGTATGTTAAAGAGCAAATTCGTACGATCCGGCGCGAAACACCCGCGTTTGCGATTCCGGAGGGGGTGAATGCCGAAAACGACGAGCCACCACCCTACATAAACGTCCGCGCGAGAATCGTCCACCGCCACTGATAGGTTCTCTACCCTATCTGCTGTAGTAGTCATCATAGCATAACTAAAAGGTCTCCGGAAGAACATGGACATGTATTCCCAAAAACCGCTCCTACCCACCGCGTTCCCGCCCCCTAAACCTCAACATACCTCCCCGCCAGCTCCTCAGGCGCATACAACCGCGCCGTTCGCCTCTCTACCTCATCCGCAACCAGCGCCCAAAATCCCGCATCCACAACCGCCACCGCCCGCATCAGCACCTCTGTCATCACGGACGACCGCAGCTCTGCAGCCTGCGCACTGCGCCCACCTTTCCGACCATGATTCGCCGCCTATAGGATCTCATGTCGTTCGATGGGCTCGAGCGTATGCCGACCAACTATCTCGAAACGGCAGCTGTGGATAGCCTGTCGAAACACTCGCTGCATGGCGTTACACGCAACACTGAGTTTGGGCTGCCTGCTGTCCTCCAGTATCTCTCGAGCCTCGAGCAAAGACAGTCGCGAAAAGCCCTTGAGATTAGGCACCCATGCCGTGAGCTCCAGCCACGGATCAACCTTGATACGATGGCTGCCGCTAATACCCGTCTGCGCTTGCCGTGCCTGACGTTTCTCTTGGTCATTCTGCTAGCTAGAAACGACTTCCTGCAAAATATCCGTCGGCTGTAACACGGCCATATACGCTGGCCAGCCAACAGCTCAGAACACGCGCTGGCAAGTCTGGCAATCCTGCCACATCTAGTTGCTTAGCTGCGCTTGCATCTTCCTCATATTACCGTCGCGCCGCTGGTTACCTACCCATCCATGTTCTTTGCTGCAGTAGTCACGTACCATCTGTAGCGTTGTGCAGGTGTGCCAGCAAGAGGGAAAGGCACAGGTATAGGCGTTACAACAATAAGATAGTGTTGCAATACACTCGGCCGCTGGCGTTTAAATACAAACAGCACTCAGCTCACATGTCAAGTCGGGAAGCGTATGCGTAGCTTCGGCAATCTTTAATCGTACTTCGACAGCTGTCTTTGGGTGGCGTGCTCGTAGGTGTGCGGCGATATAGCGCGGTAGAATTGCAATTGAACACGACCTACAAACAATAATATGCAGCTGGCGATTGTAGTCAAACATACCTTGAAATGTATCAATAGTATATAGTTACTAGTTAGTTAACTACCAAAGAAGGGAACAAGAGAAATCCCTGACACAATAACTTTTCCCTGAATGCGCTCGACGTAGTGGTTTGACATCAAAAACGCATTACTTTAACATGCTGTCTATGCCCCGCAGCTCAGAAGCTGCTCAGCGTCGAAAAAATCTGCCTATCGGAGGGTTGCGGCCAGAGAGGGGCTACCCTAATCAGGAGTGTGACTTGACACCTCGACGTGTCCCCAAGTCACAGCACGACTCCCTTGCTACACACACCACAGCTGAAGTTGTTGGATCTGTTTGACCCAGTTGCAGCGCCAGAGGGTCTGGATTCGTTCAGCCTGGCTACGATATACGCGCTTCCAGCGCACACACAGAGATTGCTCGAGGCTGTTCGGCAAGGTGTTGACTTGCCTCCTAAGACAAGCCCTCCAAAGAGAAGACGTCTGAAGAAACAGTTTCCGTGGCGGACGCGGAGGCCCAAGTGCGCTTATGCATTGCGGGGATGTTTCAATGGTACTCTCGTATGGTCTTGCACACGTATAGCGTATTACGTGTGCTCCTAAAGCACGGGCACTGGTTAGGTAGGATGTGGATTATCACCCCACTTGGCGCGATTATCCGACTTCCAAAACCGACCTTGTCCTCACAGAGGGTTTGTCGAAGCTTATGCGAATCTCAATCTGGATGAAATTTTTTTGCCTTATTCGGCCGTGCAGCTAATCACATTGACGAATTGGGGTAATCTAGATTCAGCTTGTTCCGCTAGAGTACTGACTTGGTGTTCAGACTCGACTTTACGTACCTATACGCGTATACGACAAATGAACTCACCGCCCTCTCCTCTTCCTCTACCTTGTTCCCTCAATAAGATGAGTCCAAGCTATCGGAAGCTCGGAATGAATTTTATGCTGACATATCAAGTTCCTTCTTTGCACAGACTCTACGTACATATTTAAACCATTGTTCGTTCTCTTGCCGTTGAGAACGGCTGCCCACTAACCTCTTTCAAAAATTACTATTATCATCCAACTTCTCCCATCGTTTCATTTTCAGATTCGCTAGACATATCGATTACTACAATGTGGTTATTCACTACCATACTTGCGGTCAACGTGGTCGTTTGCCTGGGCTCTTCATACGATGACCAGTCCAACAACAGAACGGCCAACATAATTTTGGCCTCGAACCATACCGTCACGTTAAATGGCAACTCACCGGCATCCAGTGTGACGATTATCGATTATGGTAGCAACGTGGAAGGCTTTCCCACGTTTGAAGTCGTTTCTGCTACTGGCGACACCTCAGGTTTCGAAATCACTTACAGTGAGACTCTTGGAGTGTTGGAGGATAGTTCCCACGTAAGGATTTAGGCAATCAACTTTACTCAACATGATACTGATTGCCCACACCCGCAGATCGAAGGCCCTCTCGGATTGGCGGCTGCCATGGATACTTACCGAATCAACTATTACAATATCACCAAAGCAACTACACATACCAACAGACTAATTCAAGGAGGGTTTCGTTATCAAAAGTTGGCTCTGTCCACCACAGGCCAGCTGGTCCTAGCGAATGTCGGCGTGAAACCTACAACTTCAACAACGCCTATTACTTCACTCCCTGGGGCGTTTCAATGTTCGGACGACCGAATAACCCGCATCTGGAGGACAGGAGCCAGGACAATCCAGCTGAATGAGATACCCGCGTTCACCATCCCGGAGTTCTGGCAAGTTACCCCTGAAGGGTCGCTTGTCAACAGTCAAGCACCACAAGTTCTTTCTGGTGCTACTGCCTCGGGATTATTGCAATACGATGTCGAATTTGACGTCAAACCTATCTCGAATGGTTTCTCGTTCTCTGTACTAGCGAGTACGCTCAACGATGGTGTTTACATTTGGTGCAACCTTGCCAATGGTTCAATCAGTGCCAATCAAGGGTCCGCGGAAAAGACAGCCAACTTCTTTGCATCGGCTACCCTTCCAAGCAATATTACGATCAACGATTGGCACCATGTAAAGGCTTCCGTGGGCATTGGTTCTATCTCGGTATACATCAATGAGATTGAAGTCCTGCAATTCTCGCAAACGTACTCATTCTTTGGCTCTTTCGGGCTTGGCGCTGCGTTGAACCATTCTGCTTTGTTTCGGAATATCAACGCCACCAGCCCTGCAGGCAACTCGATTTATTCGGCCGAGCTGACAGACAAATCGTTTCTTGCGGACTTTATGATGGGCAGTAACCCATTGGCCACGACAGTAGATGGTTCGAAGCGTGATCGCATAGCTTATGCTGGAGATCTCGATGTCGCCGTCGGTTCTACGATGGCCAGCACCAACGGAATCGACTACATCCAGGGAACATTGGACCTCATCGGATCTTATCAGTTGACCCCTGGTTTTTTCGCTCCGACCGCAAAGATTCAGCAAGAGCCGCTTTCTAAACCGATTGATGCCAACATGACTGGACTTATTGGCTATTCGTTCAACCTTGTCACTGCAGTCGCCTCTTTCTATCAGCAGACTGGTAACCTAACCATTGCAAGTGAATGGGCACCGAAGATTGTCCGTATGCTCGAATGGGCTGAGTCTCAAGTCCTACCCGACACTGGACTTTTCAACATCTCTCAAATTGCATTTGGTGGCGACTGGAACTACTACGACCCGGCACAAGACGGCATCGTGACAAAGTTCAACGTAGTCTATGCTTATGCGCTTCAATCATCTCTTACCCTGCTTAGCGATGCAGGTGTAGATACGGAGCCATATTCCTCCCGTCTGGACGCCCTCCGTATAGCCATCAACACCCATCTATGGAGTGACAACCTCCAAGCCTATATCCTCTCCAATTCGACAGTGGATGGGTTTGGACAAGACACTAACGCTCTCGCAATTTTAGCCGGCGTGACCGGCGACAATCACACGTCGGCACAAGTATTGGATACAATGACTCAACTGTCAACACCAAATGGTCCACTAGCATTTTCCAGCGGAGTGATAAGCGCCGGTTTCCAGAAGCTAATAAGTCCATATGCTTCGGCTTACCATCTCCGTGCGGCCTTATCCGCAGGGAATACCAAGGTGGCGAAAGAATTGCTAGAGAACCTCTGGTATCCGATGGCTGATCCTGCCCGTACAAACTATACCGGTTGCTTCTGGGAGACCTTGGATGAAGACGGTCGGCCCGGATTAGGATCAATCACTAGTCTCTGCCACGCGTGGGGAGCCGGACCGACAGGCGAGCTCAGTGCTTATGTGTTGGGAATTCAAGCTGTCAAGCCTGGCTTCCGTGAATGGCGAGTTTCCCCCATTACGCTTGGCCTCACATGGGCGTTTGGAAAAGTTCCTATTCCAAGTGGTGAAATCGCTGTTGCGTGGAATGCAACGGATGACATAATCACTGCTTTGAACCTCGAGAGCCCTTCTCAGACTTCGGGGATCATTGCTTTGCCCGTTCCTCCTACAAATATGGCCTGGACCTTGAATGGCAAGTTAATTGATGTTGAAAATGGCATCTACAAAGTCTCAAAGGGAGGGAGCTTTTCATTTGCTTTAGCTATGATTTCTTGAGATATCAGGGTCTTATACGCGGCGAAGTTTTAGAATTAAGTCAAGTTAGTTATTGGAGAACGTAAATGCGCGGCAGCGATAGTTACTGAGTATCGATATCTCAGCAAACAAGCCTGTTGGTTCGACAGGGGGTGAGCTCAGGTCACCTTCAACGCGTTGATACGATTGAAGTGATTGAATTAGGCTCCGATTCTAAGCTATCGCGAGGAGGAGGAGAAGTTATAGGCAGAGCAGCAAACAACCAGGTCAGTACCAGGCCCAACTGGGCCTAGCACCAATTTGCTGCCTGCTCTCCCAGAAGGCGCTGGTTTGATTCCAACAGAGCTGTAATACTAAGAGAAGACTAAATAGTCAATCCGTTGTATTAGTCATAGTGTAGATTTCAAAGAAAATTATTCAAGGCTTCCAAACGACGCTGGAACACTAATGAACACGATTAGATGACCAAAACTGCTCCCATAAGCATATGCGGCATAGCCTTCCCAGTTGTCAGATGTTCCAAAGAGTTCACGCAACGGGTCGGACACAATAGAACCTATGCCCTTTCCAGCTCTGAAGAGACTCTCTTCACAGCAATGATCATGCCTGTCTCTACCGAATAGATACGACAAACTGTATGGCCACAACTAGCCCAAGTTGCTGGGAAACTACCAGTAAAGAAACCATACGTGATAGCAAATACGTACATCACAGGCTAATAGACTGAGAAGCCCCAGACGGCAAACACAGCCAGCAGCGTTCCAGTGATACATATGTTTATCGCGAGCGCGACGTGGCAGTGATCGCAGAGCCAGCTTATCGTCATTGTATCGGATACAATTGCCCCATTTACCACTCATCAACGTACTTGAAGACAGCAAAATATAATATTACGCTCCCTAGGGCGTAGGACATGCCGTGGGTCACGAGGATTTGCGGAACAGTGACTGGAAATGACGCTCCAATCAGACTTACCAGCATAATGAAGAAGCCACTTGAGCTAACCATCTTACGGTATCTGTGATATTGATGAACGATGACGTAGAGAAACGGGGCTGTGAGGTACATAATCCCCTGATCATCACCATCAGCCTTTCCACTGCCGAACTCTGAGATTGTTTGACAAACCGTTGCCGTTGTACCTATTACAGTGATAGCGGTATGAGAACCATAGAACTTTCCTTGATGAAGATATTACTCTACGGTACTAGGCAATCCGTTTGTTCGAATCAGCACGAACGCGTGATCCAACTCACCTACTTTTACCACCTACTACACCACCACCACGAGGGCCTATAGGTTCTAGATCTCAGCAAATCACGCAGCAGGGCTGAATTATCAATCCTCTAGAAGGACAGGAAAATTCTGTCCAGAAATGATAGTGCTGCGTGGCTGCAAAGTCAGGGTGTGAATTTCAACGCGGTAGTTCGGCGAACAGACTAACTATCAGTGGCTGTAGGAAGACACCAAAGCTGTGAGGAAACCCTTGAGAAGAACTAGTTGTTTTTTCCATGGAAGTAGTTATATAAACTCATCTCAGACGATTACTCTGGGGATGAGGCTTGAGGTAAGAAGCAACTACGCATGTCGGCCGCCGTCTGTGGGAGTTCGTGCCTGTGAAGCCTCAGAGGCAGGATTTGAACAAATCGTGAGCAACAATGTTCGATCAGCCTGTGTTCATACGGGATGACGATATAAAGATAGTCCTCCCCTCTTCGGAAGGACTACCGGACGCGGTTGCTAACGATTTCCGTCAGGTCGACAGTGCTACCGCAAGTTGTGCAGCAGACGCTGAAGAAGCTAGACAGCTGGATAAAAAATCTACCACAGAACTTTCACTCTAAGACGTCCAAATGGAGCCCGAGAACTCGCAGATCGAAATCGAGTTGCTATCTCTTTGATTTAGTGGCTAGTCCTGACCAATCTCTAGTTTCCGGACAACCGCATACTCTACTTGGAATATCGCCTTTTTTAAATCCCTTTGTTCTGCCCATTCCTGCATACTTAAACCGCGCTTGGTCATAATGTTTAGCAAAATCAAACCCAGTCGGTTTTTCGCCTGGTGTGATCCGTGAATTGAACTTCAAGTGTTTTGACGCGTTGAATATGTTCCGCTACGCCCATTTCACCTCCTCTCGGCGATTGCATAGTAGAGGCACTGACACGACATGTCACATCGAGATCGAGCAGTGCGATTCGTCAGACTCTTCGGGGAAGATTCAATGCAGAAGAAGTGGAGTAGCGCTGATACAAAAAAATCCGCCGAAGCACTACTTAGCGTCTTACTAGGTAGTGTAACCTACTCGATATCACAGATACACGCACCCGCATGAATCCTAGTCAATCTTGATACTACCGAGGCACATCAAGCTTACTGCGAAAGGAGAGTTATCTCGGAACACTGCAAACGGGTACATAGCAAAAAGAATCATCCCTAATTAGAGACCCGCTGCGAGCTGCCGTTGTGCAACCACACGTCCCACGCCTATCCTCCCTGTTAATAATTATGGATTACCCTCAGTGAAAGACAGACAGTGAAGACACCCCATGGCATTGCGACGCGTATACCAGGCTGCGAGTAGTTTACTAAAGTTCTTGTTCAAAGAATGTTTCTCGATCGTCCCGCTGCCCGTGTGGGTCCCGAGTACCTAGATCGGGACTGGCCTGAAACAACCCAAGGATTGATCCTTGATAGCCAAGTCTTTCAACGTTTCTTTTGTTCCTACTCGGTGTTGCTTTACCAAGCATATCCTCGGGACCCAATCTGCAAGCTCACGAATCACCTGCTACACTACATACTACAAGCCGAGGCCCGCTGGAAGATGTGATGAAATGCTGTCAAGATTGACAAAATTCATATAGTCGCCGCCGTTGGTGTGTTTCACTTAGGTGGCTGCTGAGACCGAGGCTACGATATGTATCCCAATTGTCAAAGGCAGATATATAATCAGAGGTAATTCTCAATAATAATTCCAAACCTACAAAACTATCTTCGCATCATTCGTTCCTGTGATTGAAATCAAATCTGGTCGTTTGATATTCTCTCTGTGCCTTTCGTTTTATTCAAGACCACACAACTTCGTCCTAACAATCACGATGAGGTTCTTTCCAGTTCTCAGCTTGTCCGCAGCTGCATCCTCAACTTTAGCCTTCCCAACCTATGTTAGTGTCGAGAGCCGCCAGGCCTGGGAAGCGAAACCTTGGACAGCTCCAGGCCCCAGTGACGGTAAGAGATCCCAGCAGTACCAGAGAGATGGAATCCGAGGCAAGAGGAGATGCTGACGGAGTCCTTCATAGCGCGCGGGCCATGTCCTGGGCTTAATACTCTTGCCAATCACGGATACCTGCCTTCAAATGGGCGCGAAATTTCGCGCGATATGCTCGCGGAAGCGATGCTTGATGGATTCAACGTCGCCCGGAGCGACGCTATCATCCTGTTCTCGCAGGCTGTACGCACCAACCCAAAGCCCTTTGCCCACACGTTTGATCTCGATACTCTGGGCCGCGAAGGCGTACTTGAGCATGATTTCAGTCTGAGGTATGTGTTCTGCCGACATACGCATTTGACTATGCTTGAACCTGTCCGATACCGTTTACTGACACAGCTTATGTAGCCGATCTGATCGATTTTTCGCCGATCCGCTCCCTTTCAACGAGACCGTCTGGAAAGAGACGGCTGCTTTTTTCGACACGGAAGAGATCACCATACAGCAATTGGCTGACGCCCGCATGGCGCGACTTGAAACATCTAAACGCACCAACCCGCAGCACAAGAATTCGCTACTGTCGGATGGCTTTAGTTGGGGCGAGTGCGCATCCTTCTTCGAAATCATGGCAGATGGAACAACTGGCACTGTTCGGAAAGATTTCATCGAATATTGGCTTCGTAAGTTTAGCTTCTTTGACAAGAAATAGGACGGGAGGGATCAGACGGTTTACTAATGCGTTTGCTATCCAGGCGAGGAACGTATGCCCACCGAAATTGGCTGGGTGCGACGGCCAACAGTAATGCAGACTAGCGAGCGTACAAAGTTCACTCGCGAACTGATGAAGGCTGCGGGCGTGCTGTAGGGTGACCCTCTATGGTCGCCCGTTCAATTTGCCGAGACATGCAGTTGTGAATCTGGAAGAGTCCATGTAGTTCTCTGATTCTAGAGATGATTGGGGACAAGGTAAACGGTCTAAAGCAAGGCTCCTAAATCAAGTGTTCAGATCTGGCCGGGTACCTTCAGACTTCAGAGCGATGGTGGATCATCTCGGGCGGCCATGCGGGATCTCTCTTACTACAGATGCGGGAACGTGTTACGTGACGGATACGGATTGGGTACATGGAATAGGGATTAGGGACTATATAAGAGCGAGCAAACTAGGCATTTACCTTGACGATAGAGCCTGTAGTTTCTTGACTGCTGGAAAATCCCTTTTCAAATCCTGACGTCCTGGATCTGGCTGACTCTGGCTTACAACTACGTCTCGATGTTGACACAAGGCTCGCAGCCGTTTCTTACTAATCTTTTATTCTTTGCTACAGCTGATACTAAACTCCAAAATGGCAGTAGATGCAATTTCTCTGTGGATGTACCCCGGCTGTGAAGACGAAACATTAATATGCTGTGCTGTTGGCGCGCTGCTTGGCAGAATTCTTCTAGAAAGTAGTATGGTAAACATCTGCTTCGAAGGGGAGAGAAACATGCATTTGCCTAATGAACCAGATTGTTGTTAGCAATATTTAGGTGTGCATGCAAAGGTACGTTATCAAAGCTTCACAAAGGTTAACAACTGTCGTAAGAACAATCCCTATGGTGTGTCACCATCGAATCAGTATGTAGGTGCATTTGAGGAGTATACTGTAGATGATCTCAACTAATGAAAAAGGTTTGATGCCCTGCGTTTGGGGCACGGTCCTGTTTTCCATCGCCCTTTAGTTTTTTCAAAATGCTCCTGCGCCGCGAGGGATCTTTTACAACAGTGCGATCAGGAAAAGATCCGTACATCCAGCCATATACATAACAGTCACCAACGATCTTGTAAACGTTATCTGTGGCTTCTGCGGATTCTTTTCGCAAGACAAATGGTGTCGTGTCCCCATCAAACACCACGACCTGATCTCCTGCCCGCAAGTAACGCGTACCCAATCCGAGATATCCTTGGTTCGTCCAAAACAGGCTGCGCTCAGCTAAGATCTCGCGTCGCGAACGGTGCAAGTGTGCGTCTGGTCTAATAAGGCCTTTGCTGGATACCCAATCGTAGTCGGTCTCGAGGTCAGTCCTGATGGTATGTGTGAGGACGTCGAAGAGGCTGTTGTGCTGATACGGCGCTTTCGAGAACTTTGGTGCCAAGCGCCTCTCTTCATAGTCTTCGCGCCAGCGTAGTTGCTCTGCACGATCGGTAATGAGATATCCCATGATAGTTTGGTAAATAGCGCCCCAGGTGCCGTGGAGTGGGAGCTGTCCAGTCTGACAATCTGGTCTCGGGCTGTGTACTACTAGCCCGGTAGAGTCCAATTGGATCTCGCAATCTTCCGTGAAGTTGAGCTTCTCATCGATTGTGCCAATCAAGAATCCTTGAATCGAGATCGAGGCGTTGTTGTCCACAGTGACCCTTGGTGACCGATGCAGCCCAGCGCTGTAGGAAGTGCCTAATGGATCTGCGAAGGGTATGTACTTCGTCCTTGACCGCGATTGGCCAAAAAATGGCACGTAAGATTGCTCGTCAGCATTGAGGACACCGATGCAACATTCGTGAAGTATCGCAAAGTCTCCGGCTTCCAGATGCTTTGACACAAAATTTTGGTAGACCCGCTCTTGTGGCAGGCTATACTCCGGGGTAATTCCGACGTTCTCAAAGATACCAAGAATCCCGTAGATGCGATCGCGGCTGTCTTTGCACAGACGTTGACGGGTGAGATCCAAGAAGGTGCGGACGAGAGTGAGCCGTTGGTCATCTTGGTTCACTCCGCGCTCCTGCACCAACTTTCGATACTCGAACAGCAAGCATATGGACTTCCATTGTTCATCCAGTCTCTTGTTGCGGTCGATGTAAGCGCCGGTCCTTGTGATGATGGTTTCGACATGAGATGCTGGAATAGACAACGAGCCCAACTGATACGAAACGTGCCGCGGAAGAACATATTCCTGCACTGCCCAGACGCGGGAAAACCACGGGATTGTCACAAGCTCCCCGAGATCGACCTCAGGCAAGGTCAGCGGCCATCGGTTCTTTCCATCCTGTAGGAGAAGTGCCCTCGTCCTGGGGTAGGAATCGTCCTCACCGAGCCAAACAATGACATTATCTGCGTTCCGATAAATCTGGCCCATCATCGCTACCTGAAAACCCTTCTCCCGCAAGTCATCCTGGTTAATGCACATTGCATCTACCCAAAGCCTGCGAGGCTCATCCGCACGTAAGCGCTGTAATGCGTCGTACAAGTTACGCGTGATGGTCATAGATCGGTCGTCATCCCCAGAATCGACCGAAACGCTGACTTCGATTGTTTTTGAAGAAACGCAATCGCCCCATGTATAGGAGAGGGCTTCATAAGAGGTGGAAGAAGGATCCATAACTTCGACGATCTGGCATTCCAGAGACGCACCGTAGCTCCCAGGCAGGAGATACAATAATCGGATCGACGAACAATTTTGCAGTGGCTTGTGCTCGTACTTCGCAGCACCTGGTTCCTTCATACTAACAGAGTCGGCGACTTGAACACTGCACAATGCGAAGCTGATATGCTGTGGCGCAAATCCTGGAATTTGGAAAGGAGGTTGAGGTGGAAATGGGTGTACAGCCGCTCTGCGCGATAGGAGTGTGACATGTATGAGTAAGATCCGCTTAACCGGGACAAAACGCGCAAAATGAATACAGGTTCTGCGTCTTTCGCGTGATATCCCGTAAGCAAATCTCACTCATCCTCGTGTTCGAAGACTTGGCGCGAGGCGGCTAACGCGGCATATCTACAGGTGCGGTCCAGTGATATGGCTCGCACCTTTCTAAACTCACGAATCTCATAGATAGAAGCTGAAACCAGCTGTTGGTATTTATCTACAACTAGATGTAGAGAAGGCCTCCATTCTATGCTTGAACTGACTTGAGTCGATTATATTACTGTGTGGAAAGCTAGTCATTATAAGTACTAATATTCGCCTGAAGTTTCAGCAAAGTCTGCATGAACACGACAAGAGGCGTTTCTGTCTATATTGGTAGGGCTGAAAATGACGCACGTAAGAACCGGCGTCGTTGAAAACAGTGTTCTAGGAATGTCCGTGTTCTTAAATTGGCGACATCACAAGGGGCTTAGCGGCTCCTTCTACTAGTAGCCTAGCCGACCTCTAGCGATGTTCACGACTCAGACTAGTTCTGGCCCCTTTATTGCATTGCCAATATCATAGAAGTGGTTTAAATCAAATGGCCCGCTCTGTTTGAAGTTCGCAGCGCAGCGACTTTACCTTGCGCTTCCGAAATTCAACCAGTCACTCGTTTTCTTTTTTCACGTTCACAATGCATTCTGCTGTACTCCTGGCCATCACGGCCCTACCGTTCCTTGGCGCGGATGCGCTCAAATCTAATTTCAACGTTCGTTGCGGTATCCAATCCAAAAGAGGCCTCAGTTGCAAAAATTCGGTATTTGGAAACTGCTGCTCTAAGGGTGGATATTGCGGTTCATCCCCCGCGTACTGCGGTACCGGCTGCCAAACTGGTTTCGGCGACTGCAAATCGACCGTTTCACCCCCCGGGAAGTCGTCCTTAGGACCAGCAATACCCTCTTCGACATCAATGGGCTCATCAAGTTCTTCAACGACAGCAATCTTTGTGTCTATGACATCAATTTCGAAAAGTTCGACACCGTTTACACTATCCACCTCGACCTTGTCCACCATGACATCTCCTCCAGTCCATGTAACTTCAGTTTCTTCTTCGACAACGTCTTTCTCCGCCCCTACACCATTGCCTCCGTCCCCTACAGATGCGAAGGTTTCTACTGACGGAAGTTGCGGTGGAACCCAAGGATTCACGTGCTCAGGATCTGCATTTGGCAACTGTTGCAGTGAGTACGGATGGTGCGGAAGCACTGGTATGTACTGTGATGCTGGCTGCAATGATGCTTTCGGAAGCTGCAACAGCGCCAGCTCATCTTCCAGTCCAACATCGACTTCATTGAGCTTGAGCCCCTCCTCATTCATCACTTCAACCAGGACGACCAACCCTGTTCCATCACCGACAAGAGTAATATCCACCAACGGACAATGTGGGGCTAGCTCTGACGGCATGACTTGTTCAGGATCACAATTCGGTGATTGTTGTTCACAATATGGCTACTGGTAGGTTCTCTATCTCATCGTAACAGGGACAAAGGCTGATATACGACCGCAGTGGAGGCAGCAGTGCTTTCTGTGGAGTGGATTGCCAGAGCGGATTTGGAAAGTGCGATACAGCTCCGCTACCAGGCAATACCTGTGGCGTGGAGGGTTTTGCCAACAAGACCGAGTACTACGCCTCTTCGTTCAACCTCATTGATACCCCGGACGTCTCGACATGTGCCAACCTTTGCTTGGCTGAGCCTACATGCATGAGCTACCTTTTCAATCCGGGCCTCGGAAACTGCGCTTATCTTAAGCACTCGCTGTTGCAGGGCGAGTTTATCGCGACACCTGGCACAAACCAGCTCTTTTGGGATCGAGCATGCGCCGAAGCCACGACGGCATAGTAAGCTATTTTTGAGATAGCCTTGGCCAGACACACACCATGAATTCCAATGTAAGCTGTTTAACGCAGGTAGGCTTACGTTCGCGTGTACTGGCCTAGATATCACTTCGTAAGTTATATAAGAGTCAAAATAATACATTGTACATGCTTTAAACTTAGTCCTAGACCTCTATCTAGTATCTCTAACAAGGTAATTCTATGTGATATGGGGTTGTTTAAGCTTTCTAGAGTTCATCTTTTCCATCTGTGTCGATGGCATTAGGAATAAAGTTCCAAGTAGTTCCAAAATCAGGCGTGTCGAAGTCTAGCTCAAGGAGAACTTCCTTCATTTTCTTAGTGCTTACAGATGTCAAAGCACTTAACAAAGAACCGTCATCAAGATCAATCGCCCAGATCATTGTGCTGAAACGTAAACTATCATCGAGTTACCCACCTGTGCCAAGCTTCCCCCCCATCCCACCGACCACCCCCAATGCCACCACCAATTGATATTAATTTGCTTCTTTACGAAGAAAAGCTCATCATTACCCTTGAAACAGTTAAATACGACGCGTCACTATCAATAAGACGCGCTACAGAGACCTACCAAGTGGACAGAAAGACCCTGAGCAACCGACGCGCCGGAATGTCTTCACGACGCGATACAAACCCCAACCGATCAAAACTCACCAAACTGGAAGAGTGTAGTCTTGTTATACGTATCAGGGACTTATATTTACGTGAATCTGCCCTCTGTTACGCTGAAGTCCGCGATATGGCCGACCAACTGCTACCCATCCGTCACGGTGACCGGGTTGGTGAATGCCGGGTTCAACGCTTCATCTAGTGCACTCCCGTAAAGTTCCCCCTGTGCGTTGACTGCAGCATCATTGTCCAATAGCACCTTCACAACTTCCACGCGGGCCCAGTATGAGGCCGCCTGCAAAGCATACCCAAAGCATCCTCCTTTCGCGTCAACCTCTGCCCCATTATCGATGAGTAGCTTTACAAGGTGGTCATTGCCTGAAGCTGCTACTGCCTGCAGTGTATGGCTGTAGTCTCCACCCTGCACGTTGACATCAGTGTCGTGTGCAAGACGTACCTTCGCGACTTCTCTGCAGTCCCAATATGTACCTGCCGAGAGCGCACTCCCCGAATACCCTCTTGCGTTCACGTTTGCAACGGGAGCGATTGACGATCTCGCCACATGTGTGTGGTCTCAGTATGAAGCTGCTTGGATTGTGCTACCAGAAAACCTCTTTCTGTAGTAATGTTGGCGTCGTTAGTATGACGACCGAGTTCTCGGCGGCAGGCACAAGCATGTTTGATGCATCAATTATGGGTAAGAGATGTCCACCCGACTAGCTCTTCCACTAATAGTAGCATTAGATACGCAGCTTCTTATTCTATCATACAATCTGTATAGATGCCATGTTCCAAGTTGTTCCAAGACGTCAGGTTGTGCTCAAAACAGTAGGACTTCATTCTTAAGTTAACGCGGTAGAGACTGACTACAAAACAACCGAAAAGTCCTAACAAGCAACAACGGAGAACTCATACCTCTCCATCTCGATTGCATAGCTTTTACAATCTCTGTTGCTTTCTCACAGATTGGGGTGTCGCTACTCGATGATTAGGTAACGGTCCAGTTGATCTCGGCAGCAGCCTGCAGAGCTACAATAGCAGCCTGAGCGCTCTGAACAAGACCATTGAGTCCCGTGACTCCAGTAGCAGAGAGACCTGCAGCAAGCCTAGCTGCGGGACCAACACTGGAGGTTGCTGCGGCAGCAATGGCTTCGATAAGAGATGCGATCACGGCCTTCTCTGCGTCAGTGAAGGCGGTTGTTTCTAAACTATTGTTAGTACTCGTGTTAAGTTTGACTGCGGGGTTCTGAAAGATCGAGTATTTTTTATCTTTGTGTCTTGGAGAGGAGATATAGTGAACATATTCGGATTTACATACGCGCTTTGATAGCTGCAACGGTTTGGGCGAGCGTAGTGGTAATGGCTACGATGACCCTAATTTCAGCGATAATTCTAGTCATCCGCGGTTAGCTTTCGGCGTATAACAAAACACTTAATCCGGCATGAAAGGTAGAAGAAAACTTACCCGGCAGTAAGCTGGCCCTGTACTGTGTTCACGTTCTGCTGGTTGATCGAAGTTACAATAGAGCAAACTTTCTGTTCTGCTTCGATCGCAGTCTTCCAGAACAGGTTGTTGATCGTGGAAAGCGACCCTGCAATGCTAGTCTTTACATCATAGTCGTACTGAATACCGCCTGCGCCACTAAGTTGAAGGTTCTTCTGGGCTGTAGAGGCGTGGTCAGCACACTTATAACAATAAAAAGCTCATACGCTAAGCTGCAAGGGTGCCAATCACTTACCGAGAGCTGTAACTGCAGTAGTCAGGTTACCTGAGCTAAACGTATAAATGGCACCGAGACTGTTGAACCCATCAGGGGCGCTGTTGTAGCCTGGAACTGGCAGTACTTGAACAAGAGGGTAAGGTCCAGGGAATTGTCTCTCAAAGAGTGCAGGCGATGCAGCAGACGCCACAGCCACGAAAGCAAGAGCTACGAACTTCATGGTTAAAATTTTAAGATCGAGAGATGCGTTTAAGGTGGTGAGTCTTGTAGTGGGCGAATATCCAAAGTAACAGATTTGCAACCCAGGTTATATAGACATCGAGAAGATAGTACCTAGCTGTATGTAGTTAACTGTGGCTAACTTGCAGCCATGTGCATGCGACTCGGTACAAATTCATGCGAGACCTTTTAGAGAATGTGACCATGCGCGGGAGAGAACTGTGTTGCAGGGACCGGTCTCGGATCTGCATTCCAAATGCCGCTCGTGTCTCTTTCTTATCAACTATCCATGCTATGCATGTGCAGTAGAATCAAACTGTACCTACACACATTTGGAGATTTTACAAGGCTGATTTTTGCTAACAGAGGGGACCTGGTTGAGAAGTCTTCAATTGTTCCCCTTGGGAATGAAAGTTTGCTCAGGCTACCTACTCGTTGCATGCCACGCGTCCGTATATCTGGATCTCTCTGTAAGATCGTGATTCAAAACCCAGTTGACTATCCGCCTTCACGGTCCGGCTGCATCGCCAAACTTGGCTTCGCTCAACGATATATCGAATAGGACCTTCTTCTTTGGACTCACGCTGGCTTTTGAGAAAGATTTACATCGTCGTGTAAGTATGACTCCAGACTTCAGAAATCTTTGTCTACCACTAGGACGTATAGGTACCCGCCTTCGCATTGAGGGCTGTAGTTTTTGTCTTAGCATTCCAGACTATAAGTAGGGGACTACATTCTTACCGTTGTACTCCAACGAACCGAATCTCAGACCAACCAACCACGGGCCGAACCTGCCTCCAAGTGTTCCCTCGACAACGACAGATGGGTCACATTCTCGGCCCGATCGTAACGGAAAGGAGTATCTTTAGCTGTTCTTGGTCAGAAGGAGCTGACAATATCACATGCCCCACGGTCATCATGCAACCACCGTTAATGCCAAACCCGAGAATCTGGCCAGATTTGAGTTTTAAGTACAACTTTGATCTTCAAAGCATTGCTCCCTGGTTTCGTAGGCTATCATAGACGTACAAAAACCCCAAGTCGTCTTCTGCAAAGACGAACATTGCAACTCGGGCAGACTAGCGTCGCCCCGGTGCCCTGGTCCAAACTGTGATGGATTTGAGCATTCTCTTTCACTGACTCGATTGGATGCCTGTTCCCCGGGTTGGTTCCCCGCCTCTAGGTTGAGGACTCGCTTTTGGCATTAGGACTTCCACCTGCAGCCTGGTTTATCCTGAGGGGCCGAGCCGTTACCCGTGTGACTGTCATGGTCCGCGAACATATGTTCCATCCTCTGTGTCCAACTTGATGGAAACGGTACTTGTCGCCAACGTCCCCTTGCTTTGATTTTGGCTTCTTCTGAAGAATCGCACCTCACGGGAGGATTTTGGATTTGCGTACATCTTCAGAGCCAAGCGGAGAAAAATTTCAGTCAGTACCCTAGCCACTGGGAACTGGATCAATATGAGTGCTACGTTGCTGGCGTTTACCTAAGTCTCCAGGCGCTTTGGTTTAGGAGGTTCGTGTCAGTATATGCTCCAACTGCGTTGCTGCATCGAAGACGGAACTCCCATTGACAAATTCCGTTGGAGAACTCTTTGATTCTTATGCCAGAACAACCTACCTAAGGTGGTTGATAGACTAGGTATGTGACGGGTATAGCGTGTGCATCGTACGGGTGTATCCAGGTCACTGGGATTCTGATGGGAACATGCAAATTTGCTATGATTCGGGTGATATTGCAGGACACATTTCGGGGAAAATGCGATTAATTCACCTGTACACGTACTCTGTGTGTGTTATTTGTGCACGAAGGTCACCCGATGTGTTGCATATAGAGTCCGTCCTCAACCGCAGCTCGGGTCGGGTACTGCTCTTGGAGGCCCACCTGGTTCGACCTTATCAAGAGTTCACCTCATGTATCGAGCATCGTGGTTTTGATTCATCTCCATTCATATACGGTACTGCCTTGTGCATCTATGAGGGCGGTCAGCCTCGGCTGTTGTTGCGCCATGAACAACCCCGCGACGCAGCGCAACCACCACCTGCATAAATTCTGCGCTACCCAGGCCCATCTTCTCCAGCCCGCACGAGCGACGGCATTTTCACGGGACGCTGACAAGCGCAGACAAAATTGGACCTGCCAACCCCAGTTTGAGTCTTGGTGTCGCTATCGCAGGATGCGTCGAAATGGCATGTGTTATTAGCTATCAATACGTCATGACTATTCAAAGCGAGCGCGCCTCCGGCTCGGCGCGGTACGACGCGTCTCTCAACAATTCGCGACTGCGGCCCTCCAGCAATCAACCACCGCAATGAACGACTCCAAAGCCGACTCGCGACCGAGTGTTATTGTTGTGGGCGCAGGCGTGGGCGGCGTCGCAGCCGCAGCTCGCCTCCAAGCTGCGGGGTGCAAGGTCACGGTTGTGGAGAAGAACAGCTTCAGTGGCGGGCGGTGCAGCTTGATACACCGACAAGACTACGTGCGTGAGCTTGCAGGACGTGAAGCACTGCATTTGGCTGACGATTTGTAGAGATTCGATCAGGGCCCCAGTCTGCTGCTACTCCCGCGGCTGTTCCGTGAGACGTTCGATGACCTGGGCACGTCGCTCGAGGACGAAGGCGTGCAGCTCGTGAAATGCGAGCCAAACTACAATGTACACTTCCACGACGGCACATCCTTCAAGCTCAGCACCGACACCTCCATCATGAAGGACGAGATTGAGCGATTCGAGGGCATCGACGGCTTTGAGCGCTATCTGGGGTTTCTGCAGGAGTCGCATCGCCACTACGAGCAGTCCATCGTGCATGTGCTCAAGAAAAACTTCCCCACCCTGCTGAGCATGCTGCGGCCGGCTTTCCTGACCCATCTCCTGGATCTGCATCCATTCGAGAGCATCTATTCGCGCGCCAGCAAGTACTTTTGGACAGAGCGGCTAAGGCGCGTCTTCACGTTCGGCAGCATGTACATGGGCATGAGTCCTTTTGACGCGCCAGGCACATACAGTCTGCTGCAATACACCGAACTTGCCGAGGGGATATGGTACCCCATCGGGGGTTTCCATAAGGTACGTGTATTTTGTGTGTCTACCGGGCTCGACTAACATGTGCAGGTCGTGGAGGCGCTGGTAAACATTGGCGAGCGATCCGGCGTTGAGTACATGTTCGACAGTCCCATCTCTCAGATCCAACTCTCACCTGACGGCAAGCGCGCAACGGGCGTCAGTTTCATGGACAAGACCAAGGCCCCGCTCACTGCCGACCTTGTCATCTGCAACGCCGACCTAACCTACGCCTACAACAATCTGCTTCCCAACACCACCTACGGCAAGTCGCTCGAAAGCCGCAAGGCATCCTGCTCGAGCATTTCCTTCTACTGGGCGCTGGACCGGCAATTCACCGAGCTCAGCGCACACAATATCTTCCTGGCTGAGGACTACAAGGAGAGTTTCGACAGTATCTTCAAAAAGCACCTGATCCCCGACCAGCCGAGCTTCTACGTCAACGTCCCATCCCGCGTCGATCCTTCCGCTGCGCCCTCCGGCTGCGACTCCATCGTCATCCTTGTCCCCGTCGGCCACCTGTCCGGGCCAAACGGCGACTCGCACAAGGGCGGCGAGGACAACAACAGCACAACGCAAGACTGGCCAGGGATGATTGCGAGCGCGCGAAAGACGGTCCTCTCCATCCTTGAGAAGCGTCTGCAAATCTCGCTTGAAGCGCACATCATCGACGAAGTCGTCAACACGCCGCCGTCGTGGAAAGACGCCTTCAACCTCGACCGCGGCGCCATCCTCGGCCTGAGCCACTCGTTCTTCAACGTGCTCAGCTTCCGGCCCAAGACGAAGCATGCATCCATTGAGGATCTGTACTTTGTCGGCGCCAGCACACATCCTGGAACGGGTGTGCCCATTGTGCTTGCGGGCGCGAAGCTGATTGCTACTGAGATTCTGGACAAGTGGAGGCAGGAGCGTCGTATTCCGAGCGGCAAGGTCATGCATGAGGAGAGTGAGGCGAGAGCGAGTCCTCTGGATACGGTGCATCGCGGTGCGTTGTCGAGTATGTTGCAGTGGCTGTTCCTGATGCTACTTGCTCTCGCGGCCGTGTATGGATTTAGGGGTGAGGGGAAGGGACGGATTGCTGGCGATTGGTAATGTAATAGATCTATAGTTAGTATATACCATCATGATTATTTATAGATTTGGTCGTCGTTGTGATGTGAAGCTGTACATCGAATACCTCGTGACACACATTCACAACCTCGATCCAGCCATCTAGCCAGAGCGCCAACCCTTCCTCAACAACTTTGTCTCTTCTTCGGTGCCAAACCCGGCAACACCGGTACCGACCCCTTCTTCGTCGAGTAATTCCCCGTACCTGATCTTCAAGTCGAGCAAATCTTTCGGAAGGCTATCCTTATCGATGTGTTGTGCTCTTACAAGATTCTCCATCTTGGTTCTCCCGGTTGTCGCTGTCATGACTTGCAGAAACCCTCCATCGGCTACGGAGGTACCGTTTTGCACCCATGACCAGATTCCAATTCCTACAAATAGCGTGCCAAAGAAAAGGGAGAGCGAGTATGGGAGTAAAAAGATGAGCAGGTTCGAGAATCGATACGTCGCTTGGTACGTAGTGACAGTAACTGGCACGGGCACCTTTCCGACGTTGAGAGATAGTGCTGATATAGTTGTGTTGATGAGATACTCGTTGATTGTGCTTTCCGAGATATTCAAGTCTCTCGGGTTGATTCGAGCTGACGTGTCAAACGTGGAATCCTCATGCCGCTGCTCATCAGAGAGAAAGATGTCGGTGAATGGAAGCTCTATGATCGAATATCAGAACACTAGTTGACCACATAGCAACAGGTTTAAACTGACCACTTTCCAGACAATCATCAAATGTTACTACGGTCCCGTTTTTCATGGATGGGTCCTGAGCTGGCGTTTGAGACATAATCGAGGTCGCTCTACACTTGAATTCCATAGCTTGCAATGCAGCGTCGAGTAAAGCCCAAACATTCCAGATACGAGCAGCTTCCTTCACGTCCGCGGCCCAGTCTCTAGACTCTGGAGTTTCAAGGTGATTTTCGCCCTCTCTCTCCTGGTAATCCAAAGAAAACCCGAGTTTCGGGATGAAGTCCTGGGTGTTTTCTTTCCGGTAACTAATGTCGCGGGTTTCTTCGACATAGGTAACGTTGAGAACCAGTTGCGACAGGGCTGGTTGACAAACTAAGAGGGTTGCGTTCCCAAGGGGTATCCATGTGTCGTTGGAGTTGGAGTCGTCTTCTTTTGGGATTTGAACCCATTGCAATCTTTCCACCGAGGTAATCGTTAAGTTGGGCATTACCAGAGCAGAAGATTGTCGGATCCAGTCAACAGAGAAATGGTAGGTGCTTCCATCGTCAAAAACACCGTTCGTTTCTGAGATGTCGACAACTCGCTCAATACAAGACAATTGGGGAGTTGGAATTGTCATGATGTATGAGGTGTTTGCACCACCCGGTGAGGGGAAATCCGAAATCTTACCAGATGCTAACATCAATGATGCTAGCGCAGTTACAAAGCGTTTTGGACCCCTATCGTGATTCAGTTACTTAGCATTCAAATTAGGCAGTCTAATCAATAAGACCCATACCAGTACCCTATTGTACGGGTGACGTTCATTACTCCCTCGGGGTCTGAGGTAGCAGAAGAAGCCGTCCGTACACGACCCAGCATAGATTTGACGTCCCCAGCAACGATCCACGGATCAAATTCCATTTGTGGAGGATCCAGTATAGACACATTCAGGTTTTCTGTCTGCGTATATCCATGGGAAGAGACAGTCAAGGCTGAAGGTGGATACACTGTCGCGACAGGCAAGAGCCAAACAAAAACAGCCATAGCGAATAAAACTGGAGCTCCAGGGACGTGTTGAACTTTCAAGACATCCAGAATATTGAACCGGAGATTGAAAAGTTGCTCAATTTGGCGTATAGCAAATGTGCGTTTGCGGAAGATGAGCCACATGTGTTGTGAGAAGGCTACGCCTACAGCCAGTGTGATGGAGGCTTTGAACCCAGTGGCTAGGAGAAGCGATATGGTTGTGACATGTGACTGTCGAATAGATCGACCCTCTGTTCTGGTTCCATCCAACCAGTTGAAGAAGATGAGGTGGCTAGCTGCTAGGAGCAAACCTGTGCGTGTCAGAATTCATCATCGGATGTGTGGGGCTACTACCTGTTGTCAAAGATGACAGCATCAGGGTGAGCGTCAAGCGCTGAGATAGCAGTGCGAAAGCTCTACCTGGGCGCTTGCTGCTATGCGTTTGTGAAGTATTCCAGGTCTCGCGGATTGTCTTCCCTAGGACAGACGGAGTTGAAACATCCGGGCTTCCTCTCGGCAACGGGTGCATGGCCTGGCCGTGGCCCTGCTGCACAAAGTTCCCATGGTCCATGCTGACAGGTGAGTATACCTCTGGTCTACTCATACTGCTCTTTCGATAGATCCCGAGTGTGAGTGAGTTTGGTCCAAAAGGTTGGCGTGCGGTATAGTAAGAGATCAGGAACTCGAACCATATAAGGTCAACAAGGCTGAGATTCCAACAGCAATATCAGGCTGACAGGTTGCCACATCGTCAGCTTCTCTTTGGATGACATGTTCAGGTGACAGTCGCGATGTATCTACGTTGCACGGCTGACAACAAGGTGGCGCAGGTAGTCCGTCATACTTGGACCTTGGCACTCTCTATACCTTTATTCGAGTAGAAGGCCCTACCCCACTTGAGATGATACTACAGGTGCAAGGGAACAGAGGCCAAGAACAACCTGCTTGCACCTATATTAATCCTTGTCGCTTTATCTGTCAGCGATACACGGCGGTGTGGGCTCGGGTAACACAGTCAAGCTCTACACGAAAGACATTGATACCGACGCCCGTAGCCTCGTACTTTGCATACTAGACAAATCTACTCCATCACGAAGCCACTTGCTCGAGCAATCTATGGGATTCGGGTGACAAGGCTGAGGTACTGCCGAGCCTGAGTGGCTGCGATGCTTGTCTGAATAGAGTAAGCGGCTTCGTATGGCCAGAGAACGGTGGTCCGTTTATGCAAAAACCAGATGCAGACGTGATCGGACCCCACACGCACAAAGCCCTGGACTTGGAGGCCTTATATCTCAGCAGATGTTAGGGTATAAAGGATATTTACGATGGCCGTACAACATTATCTCGCGAATCAAAATATCTTACACATATTTACGCAACACGCAGGCTCTCAGTGACCAACCGTCGGCCATTACAGACTAAGCACATTTTCATTTCTTCCTCTCGTCACGCACAACCCAATCATCCCCATCATTCAGCGCGCGACTCGTCTCGATCCTCTTCTCCTTGCCATCCCACCCAGCAAGCTGCTCGGTGATGGCGACCTCGCTCTCGTGGGGCTTGGGCTCGACCCAAGGCAGGGCATCACCCTTTTCAAGGCTGACCATGTTCTGCTTGCCCTTGACGAGATTGAGCAAGAAGTAGTTTGTCAGGCAGCGGATGCCAAGCTCCTCGCCGCGGCGCACAATGTAGCCGTTGATGTAGTCGATTTCGGTGGCGCGGCCGGCGCGCACGTCGGCGAGCATGCTGCTGATGTTGTCGCGGGTGCGGTTCGCGACGCCGACGACAATGGTCTCGAGACGCCCGGCGTCGAAGCGCTGCGCGAGGTTTGGCATGTACTGCAGCTCGGGGAGGGAGCGGATCACAAGGCTGATTTCGCCGAGAAGCAGGCGAATTGTGCGGGTCAGCGCAAAATTGTAGAGGATGGCGCCGTTGCGAGCATCGAGCATGACTGTCAGGGGGTTGACGACGCAGTTGACGGCGAGTTTCTCGAGCTGCAGCTGCAGGAGGTCGGGTGGAGAGAAAGCGGTGGCTGAGAGGATGGGCGTGCGCAGGAGAGTGCGCAGGAGGTAGCGCTGGTTGGGGGTCCAGCGGGTAGTGGCGGGCGTCGGTTGGGGCAGGCCCTCGAGCGCATCGGGCGACTTTGCGGACGTAGGTTTGGCTTCTGGTGTTGGGCTGGAGTATGGATGTGGGGCCATCCGGGGAGACGGCTCGAAGGGTGCCGGGGCGCGATCACGTTCGTGGGGCATGATGCTGAGAGAAATAGTACCGAAGCCAGCGTGGTTGGTCGCAAAGGGGTCGCCAGGGACGAGACTCAAGCCGTGCGAATTGACGCCGACCATGTAGTAGGGGCGCGTCTCAGGGTCAGGGAAGATCTCTTCATTGACGCGCTCAATCAAGCCCATGCCGTTCTGGAGGAAGCAGACGACGGAGCGGGGGCTCAGGCGGTGCTTGACGGCGGACAGGTACTGCACGACACTAGGCGTCTTGTTGGCGACAATGAGGGAGTTGATGGGCCCGTTGCTCTCGTCGGCGTGGGGGTCCATGTCGAGCTCCTTGCCGTGTAGTCGAGTACGGGGGACAGCGACCTCGGCGTCGAAGCCGTGACGGGCTTCGGCCTCGCCCTCGGTATGGACCACCAGGCGGCGGGGCGACTCTTCCCAGCGGCGCAGCATGTCCGGGCGCGAGAACAGGAGCGTGACGGGCGGGGGGCGCGGGATGCCGCGCAGGGCGTGGGCGACGAAGCGGCCGACATTGCCTACGCCGATGATGTGGATGCGCGGGTCCAGAGGCGGCGTCGTGCGGTAGAAGGCGGCCGAGGGGGATTCGGGGGCGGATGGGGGCGCGTCGAGGGCCGAGAGTGCATCCTCCCTCTCTCCCTTCTCTTTGGTGGGCGGGGTTGAGGCGGTCGTGCTGCTCTGCATCAAGGCGCGCAGGCTGTGGCGGGCGCTGCTACCGACAGGCCATGACGAAGACGATATTGATGGCGGGGCGAGCGACACGAGCCGCGGCCGCAGCCTGTTGGCGAGGGGAAGAAGGGCGGAGAACGACAGCTTGAAGGTGCGGGCGTTACATGTAGACAGGCTGCGATGCATCCGCCCAGCGGCAAATTGGCCAGTTGAGTCGGTAGTCGAAGAAAGAGAGAGAGAGAGTTGATCGACTCTCGGGAGTGACGCCGCTCTCTCCGCCGACGCTCGGACTCTGATTTTTTGTCCGCAATCCTCATTATCCACTGCCTAACTCTACATACAACCCACACACACAACACCACCACAACACCACAATCCACAATGGACCCGCAGATCGACCTCCCCGACCTCGTCGAAGACCTCGAGGTCAATATCGATGAGCTCACCGACACGCTCTCGCCGCTCCTCAGCACGCCCCTCAGCACAACTGCGACCTCGCTCCCGCTGCTCGACAAAGCCAAACTCTACGTGCTAGCCGCCTACGCCATCGAGTCGCTGCTCTTCAGCACACTCCAAGCATCCGGTGTCGACGCCAAATCGCATGCCCTCTTCGCCGAGTTGGCGCGCCTGCGCACGTACTTTACCAAGATCAAAGATATCGAGGAGCGCGCCCCCGGCGGCGCATGGGAGAACCGCGCCCGTGTCGACAAGGACGCTGCTGCCCGCTTCATCAAGCACGGTCTCAGCGGCAACGACCGCTACGACAGGGAGCGCGCGGAGCGGACGGCGCGCGAGAGGGCGCGCGCTGCTGAGAAGGCTAAGGCGCTCGTGAACAAGAAATTCGACGATGAGAGCGTAGACGGGGAGGCGGCGGGCACGACGCCGAAGAAGCGCGCTGCCGACGACGATGTCGAGGGGGGAGGTGATGGCGACGACGACGAGGATATGGATGACGAGAACGCGGCCGACACGACGCCTGCGGCTAAGAAACTGCGCACGGCGCCTGAGGTTGAGCCCGTCGCTCTCCCCAAGCGCGGCAAGGGGCGCAGCAAGAAGGACGCGGCAGAGACACCGGTCGAGAGCGCCGACGCCGACGCCGATGCGCCCACGCCTGCCCGTAGCACGCGCTCGGCCAAGGCGCTGCAGGCTGGTGCCGACGCGAGCCCCGCGCCTGCGCCCAAGCCAAAGACAAAGGGCAAGGGGAAGGGCAAGGGGAAGGCGAAATAGAAGGCACTGACGAGAAGATGAGACGAGACGACACGAGGCGAGACGAGACGACAGACGAGGAAAAGTTTACAAGCCAGTTGATTCTTCTTATTGTACCCGGCCGTCCCAGTATTGGACGGCCCCATCTGAACATGAACAAGCGAAGCGACCGTCTTCGGCGTGTACTATGTAGTATATCTTGCTGCTCCCATTAGAGTCTGCAGCCTATGCTCCGCAAATGATACCCCTGATCCATCCATCCTTCATCCATTCATCCCCTGCTCGGTCCTGTAGACTGTAAATACACAACCCACCCCCATCTAACCATGTCCCAATTAGAATCCACACTACCAAATAACAAAAGAGACCAAAGCAAAACGCCCTGCTCAATCTGCGAGCGCTCAATTCGCAGCACAAAAGAAAAGAGAGTATCAAAAAAAGAGAAAAGAGTATCGCCCTAGTTTGCGCCAAAGAGAGGCTTTGCAAGCCCATGATGCTGAATAACGAATGCCTTTTGGGCGCCGTGACAATGCCTTGAAATGCGAAAAATGATATAAACCAAGTGGAAAAATGTCGAAGAGGATAATAGTCGCAACGCAAAAAAGTCAAAAGAATCCACCGTGCCCTTGATAATCCTAGTCAAAGGCTCCGGGGATTGCCAAACTCAGCCGTTCCTCCTTCTTGCGAGGCGGCGTTGGCGGTGGTGGGTTCGAAGTGGATCGTTGCCGTGTGAGCTGCGGCTTGAGCCCCAGACCCGTGGGAGGAGACGATTCGCTGCGGAGCTGCGCCTCAACCATCTCCTCGACTTGCTTCTCTTCTTCGGCTGTCAGCGCCTCACGCACCTCGGGCGAGATGATAGTCTTGCCAATCGAAATGCGTTTCGGTTCGTCGCCGTCTTTGGCCTGGAACGGATCTTCTTCGTTCTTTTTCGAGTATGCCTCCGCCTCGACTCCTTCCTCTGCAGAGTGTGTGGCTGATCCGGACATCTGGCTTTCCTCGCTCTGGCGGGCGTTATCGACAGCAACGGCAAAAGTCGGACTGCGCGGGCTGTCGCGCATCGGGATAAACGAAGGCACAACGCCGCCGCCGATGCGGTTCCAGAACATGCGCTCTCGCAGACGCACGCTCTCCTCCCATGCCGTCTTCTTCTCTTCCTCTGTTTCGGCTCGCCAGTGCCCTGCGGCTACCATTCGCAGGAAACCAATGTAGTCACACGTCGCCCGCACTCGTCCCAGGCACCAGTCACACAGCGGGTATCGCTGCGAGTCCTCCGTGTCCGCGGTTTTGAATCGGTATTTCCGTGCATATTCGTCGCCTTTGCGTGTCTCGCCACACAGCGAACATGGTAGTATAGGTGCCCGGAATCTCGACGATGACGTAGGGTTGGGCTCAACCACCATGGATCCAGCAGTAATGGCGTTGACTACGGTCCGACGGGCCATCCACGAAAGCCCAGGAGCGGTATCGAGGCGTAGAGTCGGCTCGATATCTTCGACGAGGGCGCGCTTGTAGAACTTCTCGTCCTTGAGGTTGACCAGATTGGGGACGTCTCGGGGTGAGCTGCTGTCGCTGGGGTTGGGCGACCTTGTTCCAGGCAAGGAGCTGGTCGAGTTGTTGGTGAGAGACCCGAGGCCAAGCACGTTGAGGCTGCTGTAGTTTCCGCTAGAAACCCGGCTCGACGGTGCGGATGTGCGGGCGCTCGATTTGAGCATTTCCTGGAACTCTTTGAAGGCGGTAAGATCTGAGCGCAGAACCGGGTGGATGAGGTGCGAGAAGTGGAGGGGATGGTCGGGGCTGATATCGTCCATCCCGGGTGTGTTGGGGGTAAGGTTGACAGCGTCCAGGAGCTTGCTCATTTTGTCGGCGGCGTTGATGCCGGGCGTCGAGGGGGCGGTGGTGGTGGCGAGAATGTGGCTCTCGTTGTCGTCGCCCTGGGAGCTCATCCTCTCGACGACGCTCTTGAGATCCTGCAGCTGCTCTTGCAGCGAGTGCTGCAGCACCTCGGCGTCGCTCAGTTGCTGCTTGAGCTGTTCGCCGCGCTTGTCGGACGCTTCTGTCTCCTTGCGCGCCGCAGCAACCATCTACGCATTGTTAGCCAAGTTGGCGCCTCCATGTCTCGGTGCGCCACTCACCACATTGGCCTCCTCGAAGAGGGCAGCTGTCAGCGCCTCGACTTCGCCATCGGTATTGCGCTTGGCTTTTTCGGCCTCGGCGCGGCGCTTGCGCTCGTCTTGCAGCTCGGCCGTGAGCTGGCGCTCCATCTTGTCGTAGACGACCTTTTCGACGAGTAGGCCCTGGGCGACCTTTGTATCATGCAGCTTGACCTGCTGCTCTAGCTGGGCGAGGCGGGTGCGGGCCGAGTCGAGGTCGTGGCGGGTTTGCTGCAGCGAGTCGTCGAGCATGGTCTGGTGGTTTATAGCGTTGATGAGCTTTGTGCTGAGGGTAGCGACCTCCTGGCTGAAGTCCGGATGCGAGTCGGTGGAGCCATGGCGGGAGATTGGGGGGTTGGGGGTAGGTATGCGGGGATCAGAGAGCGTGTTCATGCCGTCGCTGTCGGCGTCGGACTGGGCGGCCTTTGCGAGGTGCGGCGTGGAGATGGAGCGGGTGACTTCCTTCTTGGCCGGCATGGGGCTCAGCGAGCGCAGGCGGGAGGGCGTCATGGTGCCCGAGGGGTGCTGGTGGTACCACGGGGCGGCCGAGGACATGAAGCTGGCGAGACTGGTCAGTTGGGGGTTCGTGCGAGAGAGGGGGTTAGTTTGAATAAAAGGGAAAAAGAGACGCACGCAAACTCGGCCATGATGTGTGCAGTGTGCGGGTGTCGAGAGAGGCGGGTGTGCTATGTTGGGCAGCGCATAACACGGCAGACGGGAGCGGCGGCGGCGGCGGCGGCGGCGGCGGCGGCAATAGACGGAGACGGCCAGAGACACACAAAGGAGTGACGACAGTCGCGAGACCAGGAATCGAGGCAGCGTTTACGGCGAAGACATGGGAGGCAGGCGGGGAAGGAATGCGCAACGGATGCGTCGAGTCTCAGGCGGGTTGGTTGGGGGAGTAGACGCGAGGGGAGAGGAGGGAGTAGTGGGAGCAGTTGGTAGTTGGCAGAGCAGGACTAGAGGGCCGAGTGACGAGCGAAGAGTGACGAGTGCGCTGCATCCCTGGCCCTCTCCAAGCCCAAGCCCGACCCAGCCAATTGCGCCAGTCCCGCCAGTCCCGCCAGTGCCACCGCGAACCAAGGCTGCGCCCCGATCTGGACGTTGTTAGTGCCGCTCACTATTGCCTCTGGGCCTCTGTGATTCGGGTCTCGGGCATCGAGAAGGCGGCGCAGCCTCTCCTCTACCTATCCGCCCTTGTCGCTCGTGTCGCGCCTCCGCCTCCGCCCCTCGCCTTCACCAAGTCAAGTCAAGCACACACAGTCCGTCGTCGACAGCGCAGAGCCTCACGTCGGACTTGGACCCCTGCCCACCCCCCACGACACCGGAACAACACGACTCAAGGCGACGCTTATCGTACAGGCCCGACCTTCCTAGGTGGGCGAGAGAGCGGGGAAGTCTATCTGTACATCACGTCTCCTGCCTTGGACGGCCGGCCAGCCAGAGAGCCGCGGTACCTATTCATTCGGTCCCGCCTGGCACCTGACACCTGACACCTGCCGTCGTGTTCCTCTTCCTGCTATTGCACGACTTAAACACCTACTGCAGACACGAACCTAGACACTCCATGTACGCCCCATTCCCTGCCGTCGCCGAACACGCGGATTAGCTCCCGCGCCCGTGTTAGCAAGTACCCAATCACAAATATGCCAAAGCTCCAAACATTGAAAAAAGAAGGAGCTGGTCGTTTTGTACCGCTGTCGACGGCGTTTGACCTCGTCTCTCCAGCCCTCCTGAAACTACACAATCCGCAGCACTGTCGTCAGCCTTGCTCAAGCTCACGCTCCTGAGACGCAAAAAAACACACTGTCCACGTCAACAGTGCGCACGCCGTGTAGCGAGCTGCCAACGCTGCAGCCTCGTCGCTCAGCTCTGCCGACTTGGCGCCCCTGCTAGTTGCCTTCTGACACGACATGTGTTCTGGAGTAGAGATGAAGTACCACCAATACGGTTTTGCGCCTATCCTATACTATACCGCCGATACAACTCGTCGGTGTAGGCCGCCGTGCTGCCGCCTCAGGCTGCGACTCTGTCTGCCAATTCATCTCGTCTTTGCCCATGCCAGCGTCGTTATTGATGAACCCGTCGCTAATATTTTGCTATTTCTTCCGCATCGGGATTAGCCCTCTTTGCTGCCAATAGTGTACCCCCTTCACTTCATCTCCGACGGCTGCCCGCTCCCAGAGCTACTTGACACGCCTGTTATACTCGGCTCGTGCTGTCCGTCTGGTCTATCGAACAAACAAATTGCCAATCTTGCAACGTCGATGGCAAACATTTTCTGCAACCCAGCTTTCGACGCATCTTTCCTTTCGTTGCGCAAGGATCCGTGTCTGCGTCTGAAATTGCAATCGTAACAATTACCCGCGAGCTAATTACAACAATCAACATTGTGCAACTCTATACTCTATAACTATAGACTTTCCAGGCCTCCAAGTCTCGTCACGGCCAAGACTGCGTGGCACAATCTAACTAATTACAACTGCATCATGGCTCGACATCAGCCATGTCATTCTTAAACCTCGCCAAACACCTCTGCTTCGTCTCTCTCCAGTCCACGTGCGGCTTGGGATACCCCAGCTTCTCAAACTCGGCCTTGGACAGCCTTGCGTACGGCGCGAAGATGGCCTTGCCCTCGACGTTCCTCAGCTCCGGCACCCATTTCCTGATGTAATCGCCATCGGGGTCGTTCTTCTCCGCCTGTCCTACGGGGCTGAAGACGGTATAACTCGGCTCCCAGCCCTGCGTGTTGTTGCTCAAGTCCCAGTCGATGAGCGTCTCGGCAAAGTAGCGCTCGCCGCGGCGGTAGTCGAGCAGCAGGTTGCAGTACAGGTACGACGACACGTTCATGCGCAGGCGGTTGTGCATCCACGCCTCGTGATTGAGCTGGCGCATGCCCGCGTCGATAAACGGCTCGCCCGTCATGCCTTTGCACCACTTCTCCCACCCTTCCTTGTCGTCCTCCCACTGCACAAAATCAAACTTGAGGTTCTGCGGCATGTTCATGGACGTGTGCGGCGTCATCAGCGTCGTTTGCCGGTACAGCTCGCGGAACACAATCTCGCGCACCCAGCCGTACACGCCGTCGGCTGACGACGCGTCGAAGAAGTCGGTGCTGCCGTGGTTGTAGTCGCGCACTTTGCACAGCGCTTCGCGCACGCTGAACATGCCTGCCGAGAAGTAGGCGCTCATGCGCGATGTAGAGTCCTTGGCTGGGTTGGACCGTGTCTTGGCGTAGTCCTTGATCTGCTTGAGGAACGCATCCATGCGCTTTTCCGCTGCGGCGTGGCCGGCGGGCCAGAGTTTGCGTATGCGCGTGCGGTCTTCTTCGCTCTCGAATTGTTTGTCTTTTGCGGGCTGCGGCGGTGCCATGTCGAACAAGTCTTTCAGTTCGTCGGCTACCGAGTCGTCGTTCTTCTCGGGCGGCGGTCGAGTCTCGAGCATGTCGGGGTTTGCTTTGATCATGTGTAGCCATTTGGTGTGGAACGGCGTGAACACCTTCATCGGCGTTCCACTCCCTGTGAGCATTGTACCCGGCTCGACGACGGTCTGGTCGTGATGAAGCGAGACGCGGATATCGCTGCCGACCTCTTTGACCAGCTTGATATCGCGCCGCATCTCGTCGATTTCGTATTCGAAGTTGCCGAAGACGTGAGACACCTTCTGCTCCTTAATCCAGTCCACGACTGTCGACACAATAGCTTTGCGGCTCTCGCACTCGAGAAACACGAGCGGAATGTTCAGCTGCTTGAGCTCTTTCTGCAGGATCTTCAACCCCTCGAGCATGAAGTCGACGCGCGCGGGGCTCGTCCCATGCCAAGACTCGTCTGCGGCGCAGTTGAGGTATACGCAGATGAGCGGCTTCTTTGCGCCTTTAGCCATCTCCGAGGCATGGTGCAGCGCAGTGTTGTCTTGGATGCGGAGGTCCTTGGGATGGAACCAGTGGACGACCTTTGTGACATCCTTCACTTCATCCTGCGCCTCTAGCAGCTCCTTGAGCTCGTTGTATGGGAGGTTCTCGTCGACCTCTTTGGCGCGCTTGGTGGTTGTGTGGCCGAGCTCAGATCGATTGTACGACATTTTCTTCGACGTGTTGGAGGGCGCAGGCGAGGGTTTGGAGGTATCATCGTCCTGCTTTGCGCGTTTGTCGTCGTGACCGGGCTCGGAGAGATCGCGAGAGGTTCTTTTCGGCATTTTGGCGGGTGACGGAGCGGGCTTGGAAGTGTTTGGGGAGCTTGCTCGCGTCGCGTACGGTTGGAGGGGTGCAAGCAACGTGTGAGACTGCGCCACAGCGACAAGAGGAATTCGAAGAAGCAGTGGGGCACGGCAGCGCGTTGCGACAAACATGTAGCAGCGCAGCAGAAGACGCGACAGGATTTGACTCGGCAGCGCGTTGCTGGCGCGACGACGACACGACTTTCATCTTGGGGCGCGATCCATGACGTCGATGTTCCGCTAGCTAGAGCGCGTCGGATCGAGCTGGAACCGTGATGGCCAGGCGACATGGCCCAGCACCAGAATCGGGGGCTGTCGAATCACGACGACAGCGGGGGTTGCAGCGAGTATGGGGCTCCCGGTGCCTGCAGCAGTGCGCGATGGCATGGCGATCAATCTGTGTGCCCGTAGCTGAGCGGCCCGGGGCACTGGGCTGGCAGCTAGGGAGAGGTACCGTGGCCAGGGGCGTGCATGCGTCGCGTGCTATATAAACGGCGATATTCTGCAAGACTGGAGCTTCTGGAAGCATTCCTGGGGTTCCCGTTGTCGACGCATGGTGAGTGTGTCGAGCGTGGTGTTGAGACGACAAGACGAGGCCAGGATAGGCCTGGAGAGGCTGCTCTGCATCGCTGCGGCGTCGTCGCGTCGTCGCGTCGTCGCCCTCGTCATCGCCATCGCCATCGCCATCGCCAATCCGTCGCCCTCTTCCCACCACGGCACGACAACATGGGTGGTTGTTGACCCAGCGCTCTACCTCTACCTGTCTCCACGTACGGCCGTCTCCAATCACCCACGTCGACGGCGCAGAAGCTGCACGGCTCGTGGGAACTGCAGATGCCAAGTCGGCCGGTGGGACGCCCCAGGCCGGGGCAGGCTCCTACACGCATGCAGCGCAGCGAATCACACAGCCGGCGTCGTTCACGTTGCTTCGACAGCATAAACATCCGCCGTGAGGCCGCAGATTTGGTGCCTCTCTTCCCTGATGAGGCAGCTCATTATGATGGTGGTGGCTCATGGCGGCGCCCTGCCAGCAGAAACGGGCCTGGTCCTGGATGGCGGATGCGTCGTCTCGAGCAGTAAGAATGCTCCGTCGTTGCACGCGCACAGCCAAGCCCCCTCGCCCGTCCCGCCGACGGAGCAGCAGCTGTAGACCCTGGCATCGAGCCTGAAATTCGGATACTCGCATTGTATACCGACCATGCAGGTCCGCTGCCCTGGATGCTCATAAAAGGCGGCGTCGGCAGCTTTTGGACACGACCGCTATCGCATCTTCGAGAGTCCTGTCCATCGCCTCACTCTCCACAGCGTTCGTCATGAAGTCGACAAGGTCAATTGGCGCCACGGCAGCCCTGCTCGTCGGCGCTGCGTCTGCACAGACTTTCCGCCGTCTTGGAGCCTGCCCAACCCTGGGATGTGTCTTCCCTCCCGACCAGTGAGCCATTGATGCGCCCCGACTCGTTCGCCGTGTTCTAACTCTCTCCAGGGCTGACTTCTTGGCCGGCCAGTTCTTCGACATCCGTCTCGAAGTCCACCAGCCTGTAAACGGCTCAGAGGCCATCGGTCTGCCTCTCGACGAAGCCTTCACCTTCACCATTGCCAAGGGCGATGGAGCTGCCAAGCCGGCCGTCGAGTACTTCACCACAGAGGAGCCCAAGCTCGAGAAGTGGAACTTCACGTGGTTCGAGGGTGAGGAATCCCGAACACCATGGCGTCTGCACACCATTCTAACAGCAGCCAGACCTGTTCGCTCGCGACGCAAAGAAGCCCACCCTGGTCAACGTCGCCTCCAAGGCCTACCGCCGTGTTGCTCTCTACGAACCTGGCGAGTACACTGCCACCCTCAACTACAACAACGGCACCACGACAAAGGCAACATGGCTGGTCCGCGATCTCGCCGAGGAGCGCAAGACCAAGAACGTCATCCTCTTTATTGGTGATGGCATGACCACCAACATGATCACGGCCGCACGCCTGATCGGTCACAAGTCGATCAACGGAAAGTACCAGACCACCATGGCCATGGACAAGTTCCCCGTCCTCGGCCATCAGATGACGCACTCGATTGACAGCTTCATCACCGACTCTGCCAACTCGGCCGCTGCCCTGAACACCGGACACAAGAGCACCGTCAACTGCTTGAACGTCTACGCCGATTCCAGCAAGGACCCCTTCGATGACCCCAAGGTCGAGACCCTCGCTGAGATGTTCCACCGCCTCACCGGTGGCCACATTGGCATCGTTTCCACTGCCTTCATCGCCGATGCTACCCCCGCTGCCCTTGTATCCCACACCCGTGCCCGTAGCGAGTACGGCGCCATCGTTGACACCTACCTCAACGGTGTCCAGAACTACACCTGGACTGACGTCCCTATTGATGTCATCTTTGGTGGCGGAGCCGAGCAGTTCTACACACCTTACCAGGGCAAGAACTACTACGAGGAGTTTGCCAAGGCCGATTACAAGATCATCCAGAACCGCACTGCTCTTCTTTCTGCCAGCAATGAGGACAAGGCTCTTGGTATGTTCACCACTTCCAACATGGCCAAGTGGCTCGACCGCAACGTCTACCGCAACAACCTCAACCAGTCTCTTTCGCCCACTGGTGACAAGACGGCTGCGCTCGACCAGCCCGGTCTCAAGGAGATGACTCTCAAGGCCATTGACATTCTCGAGACCCGCTCTGGCGACAAGGGTTGGTTCCTGATGTCTGAGGCTGCATCCATCGACAAGATGATGCACGTTCTCGACTACGACCGCGCGCTCGGTGAGCTCCTCGAGCTCGACGACACTATCAAGGCTACCATTGCCAAGCTCAACGAGACGGACTGCCTCAAGAACACCCTCGTCCTCGTCACTGCTGACCACGGCCACGGCTTCGACGTCATGGGCTCTGTCGACACCCACTACCTTGCCGCCCAGAACGTTGACCGCAAGAAGCGCGATGCTGTCGGAACCTACCAAAACTCTGGTCTCTCCCAGTACGCCAACACCGGCAACCTGACCTACACCGACAGCAACTTCCCCTCCACCTGGGATCCGCGCTACACCCTCTTCCAGGGCCTGATGGCCGACCCTGACCGCCGCGAGAACTGGTCCGTTCACAAGGACGGCCCCCGCAAGCCTGCCGTTGAGCTCGAGGAGGACTCTGAGGACTTCTACGCCAACCCCAAGGACGGCAAGGACGGTATCATGCTCAATGGTACTCTGCCCGTTGGCGATGACCAGGGCGTGCACTCTCTCACCGATGTTCCTGTCTTCGCCATGGGTCCTTGCCAGGAGAAGTTTGGTGGCGTGTACAACAGCCCCGACATCTTCTTTGGTATGGCAGAGTGCCTCGGTCTTGCCAAGGGCAAGCCCCAGGCTGAGTAGGGTGCGTTGACGACATGCATACGTGATGAGTAATGTTGTAGAAGTAATTACATAAAATAGTGAAGATGTAATAAATGTATAATCGGCATGAAACTGATAGAGCAAGCACATCGTGAAGATGTGGTGACATGATAGACTTGGATTACTATGCTTAAATGCTATGCCACGACCTCGACATCTCAGCCTGCAGCAAACTGGCTCTTCTCTCTCAACATCGGGCCAAACTTCCACAACATGAACGGCGCCGGCACTCCCAGCGCCAATGCCACGAAGCCCAACACACTGTTCCCCCACCCGAAATCCAGCGCATTGTACATGGCCGGCGCAAACAGCGGGAACCCGAACCCCGCCAAACTGCGCAGAACCGTAGCCGCAGCTATAGCGCTGGCGGCGTACCGCGTGTACGAGTCGACCAGGTACGTCTGGATGCACTGGAACCCGATGATGACGCCAGCGCAGAAGATGGCCGCGCCGATGTTCGGCATGATCCAATGGACCTGGGCCTGCGCGCTCCAGCCATACCAGAACAGACCAATGGGCACGAGCAGCGAAGCAGGGACCATAAGGGGAGTGCGAAACTCCGGTTTGCCGACGCCGGCATTGCGTTTCTTCAGGCGGCGGTAGAGCAAGTCGTTGAGCGGGGCGGTGATTTGGGTGCCGAGGAAAAACCCGACGCCCATGCTGATGAAGTTGAGCGAACCGATGCCCACGCTCTCTCCGTAGATGCCGTTCCACAGCCGCGGGAAAGTCGACAGCATCAGATACATGAGCCCGTACAGGTACGCCATGTAGACGGCCAGGACCTGCAAGATGGGCTGCGTGCCGAGCAGGATGAAGGGCCGCTTCATGGCGGTGCGCAGCGTCGCGGCGAGCGTGCGCTCCGGGCTGTCGTATTCCGTGTGCAGCGCCGTGTTGCCTGTTTCTTTGCGCAGCTTGTCGCGCTTCCAGGCGAGGAGCTTGGGCGCATACGTTTCTTGCAGCAGGAACACGCCGAAGCATTGGACTGCGGCGGTGAAGATGGTCGTCGCCCAGAAACACCACCGCCACGTTGTGTTTTCGCTGATGAAGCCGCCTGCGATGGGGCCGATGGCTGGGCCCAGCAGCGGCGCAAGACTGTAGATGGAGATGGCTTTTCCTCGCTGCTCGGCATGGAAGAGGTCGGATAAGACGCCCTGGGTTGCGTTAGTAGGGAAGCGCAATGGCAGCAGCGGCGGCAGCAGCAACAGCAATAGCAACTCGGGGTATACATACACCACCAATGGCCAGCGGCGCAGCACCGCCTAGGCCGCTCAGAAAGCGAAACGCCATCAACTGGCCCGACGACTGTGCGAATCCACACCCCAGGTTCCACGCGAGGTAGAACAGGTTCGACAGCTGCAGGACAATGACGCGGCCGTAGATCTCCGACAGCGGGCCCAGGATAAGCGGCGCAATCGCATAGCCCAGCACGAAGATGGACAGCGTGAGTTGCGCTTCGACTGCCTGCGTGATGCCGAACTCTGCGCTGATGGACGACAGTGCTGGCGAGATCATGCTCGAGGAAATGGGCGACACGAGCGTGAAGCACGACACGATGAGCGTCGCTGCCCATTTACGCTTCATGGACCAGTTTTTCGGGTTCGCTCGGTCGTCGGGCGAGTCCCATGTTACCTTGCCTGATGTCAGTCTTTGATGAATACGTACACACGTGACGTGCAACTCACCAGATTAGGATCACGGGTACTGCGGTTGGATTTCTGCTTCTCGAGTTGCGGCGCCTCTGCTTCTACGTCGTGTTCGTATGGGATGCCTCCCTGGATTTCCTCGTACGTCGTCTCGTGCTCACCAGCCGTCTGGTCTCGCTCTTTGGTCTCGGATACGCTGTCCTCGTCATCGCTCGGCGCCTCCGTCCGTCTCTGCGTCTCGGTTTTGTGCAAGGATGCGGCGTCTTCTTGGACGTGTGTACCTTCACCATCTTCATGGTGGTATACTGCGTGGTCGTCTGGAAATTGGTTCGAGAGAAGGCGGTGTAGTGGCGGGCTGCTTGGCCGCGATCCCGACCGAGATGCGCGGCGGGAAGGAGTGCGCCTGGCGTTTTCCATGGCCGATGATGTTTAACACATGTACCCCGAAAGGGAAGCAACGCCGAGTTACTGGATGCCAGACGGTGAGTGCGAAGTAGGTATGCTTATTGACCTGGAAGCATTCAAACTGGGCAATCAAGATCCGCGCAGAGAGATGTCAAGGAAGAGTGGCGAGCCCGCCAGAACACTGTGGGAGTGTTAAAGAGGAATGCATTTTGCCATCAATGTTGCAGAAAGCGACCATTGAGCCGCCCCCACGGAAAATCGTCGTCGACCTCCCGGGTTTAAGCAGACGAACAGACGAAATCTCCGTGCTCGGGTGGTCGGCGGCGGGTCGGCCAGGATCCTGCCCCGGCCAGCTCGTTGACTCAGTTCCGATGATTGGCTGGCGAAGCTAACGCAGTAGAGTGAATTGCGTCGGTGGAGAAATGCGCCGAGGCAAAGGACATAACAGCAGACATGCCGACACCTCGCTGCTCTCAAGCCTACATCCAATCCGGGTCCAGTTTACGCTGCATGCTTGGTTTTTTGTGTGGCTCCAAGGATACTGGTGCTGTGCGTTGTACGAACACCTATGAGTCGTTGTGCCTGCCCTTGATTTCTGGAGACCCGAGAGAGTTTGAGGCGGTGTAAGAGGCCCTGATTCTGGGATCTATAGTTAGCAGGTCTTACTGAATGAGCAAGCTTGACAGGTCAGCAAGAATCGTCGTCGTATTCTATAGATACATCATTTACCTACGTCTCCACTTACACGATGTACCGAGGCTCTCTCCAACTGCCGTTTGTGTGAAGTTTGCTCATAGAAGCTACCTGCTCCCCTTACTCACGTCGTCGGGAGCGAGACGTGGCGAATGCCTCGATTTTTGAAAAGACGATTTCACTGACCATCCGATACACATAGCTGGCGAGGTGTCGGAATGCTGATATATAAATCATACATGATTGCAGGCGATTCCACAGGCCTCCATAAACAAGAAACAATTTCAAGACTAGACAAATCACGCATATTGGGTAGTTGTATCAAGGCAGAAAGTCCCACGAGGAGGTGTTGTACATTTAAAGGTTGACAAAGTCATGTCATGCCATGCCATGTGGCCCGTGCCCACAAGAAGCTCACGTCTCGTCATGTCGAAAAAGTCACTTATGCGCCGCACCACCGCCTTTCATCACAGACGCCCATTCCCCTCCCCCGAACATAACATTCACCATGGCTGCAACGACGCGATGCGCTGCAGGCGCCGCCAAGGCATTGACAGGCAGCGTCGCACCCTGCTTTGCCCACCGAACTTTCGCCTCCTCTGCCCTTAACTCGACCGCGTCATCGTCATCGCGAACATGCCTCCGCCAGGCACAGAGATTAGCCGCCGCTGCTCCCCGCCGCACATTCGCCCAGACTGCGTCGCGCAACAAGCTCAAGACCATCGACCAGATCCGCGCGCGCAACAAGGGCGGTCCATTCAACATCACAGCCGCGTTGCTCTTCGTTGCCACGGCAGGAGGGCTGTGGACCTACTTCACATATGAGAAGGAGCGCATGGCGCGCAAGCGGATAGCAGAGCAGACCAAGGGAATTGGAAAGCCAAAGGTTGGAGGGCCGTTCGAGCTCGTGGACCAGGACGGCAACCGCTTCACCTCCGACGACATGCTGGGCAAATACTCGCTCGTGTACTTTGGCTTCACGCACTGCCCAGACATCTGCCCGGACGAGCTCGACAAGATGGCGCTCATGTACGACAAGGTTGTCGAGAGGTGCGGCAACGTGATTCTGCCATTGATGATCACATGCGACCCTGCTCGCGACACTCCCAAGGTCCTGAAGGAGTACCTCGAAGAGTTCCATCCGGACTTCATTGGCTTGACTGGCGAGTATGAGAAGATCAAGGACGCGTGCAAGGCCTACCGCGTCTACTTCAGCACGCCATCTCACGTCAAGCCTGGCGAGGATTACCTGGTCGACCACAGCATCTACTTCTACTTGATGGGTACGTTGACCCACGAACGTAAACGCCGCACCGCTAACTTGCATCAGATCCTGAGGGCGATTTCGTCGAGGCTATCGGCCGTAACTTCACTGCCGACCAGGCCGCCAAGGTCATCTCTGACCACGTCAAGGACTGGGAGAAGCCATTGAGCGAGAGGAAGACTCAGGAGTAGCCCCCAGCATGGTCCGAAAAACGACCAGGTCTCAGAATTTTGATTATTTGACTGCGCGCGAGCGCCGTCCCGCCTGTACTCTATGTGTATAGTTAGTAGACTAACGCAAATGTAGAATAGTATTCGCCCAAATCGGCATTCAATCATCTTTCATGCAGCATTTGGCCCTTCACAGGATCTTACCTACTTGCCACTAGCGAACACGAGTCCATGGTTGGTACGGACCTTTGAGTCTATCGTTGTGACCCGTACGGCAACGGCACGGTTGCGGGGGCAGCCAAGATGAGAGCTAAACCGCACTGTACGCAAACAGCCTTTCTTTGTCGGATCCATTCTCGCTGACAGCAAGGCTCTCATCAGCGGCAAGCCCGGCCTGAAAACTCTACTAGCATCATGGCATTCGGTACGCGACCACACTCGGCACATGTGTACTCCTCATTCCGTCCTTCCAGAACTTGATCAGCCAATCACAGACCGCGCGGGGTCGCTGGTATGGCTTCAAAGCCTTAAGCAAGCTTGCGCACCCCACGGTCGTAGGGCAAGGTCGAAATTCGGGTTCGCCGTTCAGCCCGACAGCGTTCGTCCACGTTCTGTGCCTTAGCGTCAGCTCAACCACCTCTTCTGTGCAAGCACCGTCACATAGCCCGCTTCAAACGAGCAACGTGGGAGCCACATACACAGCTCTTAGACAGTTGCTGACTTCTTGCGGGTCGCTGCTCTCTGTCGAGCTGTCAACTGAGGTCTGTTCACTACTTTTCAGCCGATGCATGTCTCAGCTTGCCTGAAATGATTGGCTCACGATGCTCGTGGCTTGCTGCGGCGTATACTCCAAGATGCACTCCGCCAATTATCAACAGTGCTCAAAGCCTTAACATGCGCCGCACCTGCAAACTTCGAGCTTTCATTTTAGAGAACCACGCCTCAACATAGATCTGTGGATGGCGGGAGCTGAGGCACCGCCTTCAAGTGATAATGAGACCGCCCCCCTCAGCTCTCTGCGGTTTTCTTGTGCCTGCCGATATCTCTTGATCTCAAGTTTCACCCCGTTCTAGTTGAACTGGTTAAGCCTTGAACGGTATTGACGCCATTTTGGACATCATTTGACTTCCACGCGGCTGCCAGCTTACCAACTTCGGCTGGCCAACATGGACTCAGAAATCCGACCAACTCCTCAAACTCTACCATCGAATGGAACAGTTAACGAAGAAAAGAACGATCGGAATAGCTGGACTGACTCGTCTACATCACAAAAGAAAGACGCTGATGTCGGAGTCGAAGAGGTTGCAAATGACGATGGAATCGACTGGAAACCGGGCTTCCGCCTCCAGTTCCCATGGGTCGGCTTCTCTGGACTGGTTATAGTCCTCATAGCCACATCAATGGCAGTCGTCATCTTGGTATCATCAAATCACGAACGTATCAAGGAGTGGCCGTATAGAGGATACACCGTCCAACCTAACGTGCTGATCAACATCGCCAATCAATTCCAAAATCTCGGTCTCCTCACAATGATCAGTCAAGGTCTGGCAATCGCCTGGTGGAGGAAAGCATTGAGAGGCGCCTCGCTAGGTACTCTACACCGCAACCACGCCTATTCGTACAGCTTCTTGTCGATCATCACCGCCGGCAAGCACTTCAACATCGTCGCCCTCGCTGCTCTCATGACCAAGTTTGCTGTCATTGACAGTACTCTGTAAGTGCGTCCCACTGAATGTAAGCTGCGCTTGCTGACACACCGCAGGTTCCAGAAGGCCACAAAGACTGCAGTCACGCAGCAAATAAATTACACGAACGCCTCCATGACCGGCTGGGTTGAGACAAGGTGGCCCGCCAACAGCGGCGGCGTTCCAGGAATCAGCGGGGCCATCAAGACAGTCGATGCGGCATGGGCTGGTGTCATCAATGCATACAACGGAAAGATTGCAAACGGAAAGATGCACGACATGCTTGGAGAGAAAGCCTCCTTCTTTGGCTGCCCCTACCAACAGGAATGCACGGGTCCTATCAACGGTCTAGGTTTTGCCTTCCGCTGCGACTCCTCATATGAGAATATTGACTACGGCTTGCAACATCGAAACCAGACTGGCGTTGACACGGACTCTTATCCTCTGTGGGACATCAGATTCTCCTCCCTTTGGGCAAATGACACTAAACCCTATGCAAGCATCAACATGGACATGCTCTATGTCAACAGCCGTGCCGGCGCAGAAAACGACTCCTGTCCTGGGACCTTGGTGCGCCGCCAGTGCGAAATCCGGCCCGCAGTTGTCCAGTACCCTGTGACTGTCATGACACCGAGTCAAGAAGAGTTGCGCGGAGGTAACATCGTCACCCACATCAAGTTCTTCGATGACAAGGTCAACTACACGCTTGGTGCTCCATTGGGCATGCAGCAAATTGACAAGCTGGAGGTTTTGGAATATGTTGACCTCGAGGAGTACTACGGGAATATTTCTACGGTCGGAGCACTGACTTACGTCCTCAACAATCTGTACAGTTCGTCCGTGAATTTGACGCACGAGACGGACTGGAATATTGTGACTCGAGGCTCCCAAGCGCAGACTACCTTTTTCGCCGACAACGACCAAGAGACATTCAGCCGGTGTTATTACGATATTCACAAACCCGGCATGGACGATCCAGCTATCGAGCTCATGCGCAAAATCAACACGCTTGGTTTCGTCGCCGGACTCTATTTGAAAGGTCAACCAAGCACACTGGTTGACGCACGCTCAGCCGCGGGTATGGCGAACCAGACCATTGAGACATCGGTGACGGGCATTGTCGAGCAATACTCGACCAACTACGGATACATGGCAGGCGCGATAGTCGCCACCTTTGTGACGGTTTTCCTCGTGCTGCCCGTGTACTGGGGGTTCTGGCAGCTCGGACGCAAAGTCACACTTGGGCCACTTGAGATCGCCAACGCGTTTAACGCCCCTGTCATTGCTCCTGAGAAGACAAAGGGGCACCACGGCGATTTCGACGAAGTGTTGCAGGAGGTCGGCAAACGCCGTGTGCAATACGGTCAGCTCCTAGACGCACCGCCGGGCCAGATGGGTATCGCCGAGCCGCACAAGGTGGCCCGACCGAGCTACAGAATTTCGCAGAGTATAACATCTGGAGCGGCGACAGCGGCGGGCGTGGGTTTGGGGGCAACAATTGGCGGGGCAGCCATTGCTGCTGCTGGTGCCTCGAATGCCTGAGGGCTGGTGAAGATGGAATCATTGTCGTACTTTTAGCAAGCACTGCATTTTGTTCGTACCCCTTTTCTTAGCTATTCGACTAATGTAACCTAAGACATGAAAAGTTCGTATCTTTGTCGGCTGATCGCCGTGGTCGGTCCAACTCGTGTATTGACCATGCGCTTCTGAGGGCACTCTGCGACGTTGGCTTGCTCCATACCTACCGAGCTCGCGACCGCATGAGGGTCTTAATCGAGATAATGCAGCGCATAGGCGACCGCTAATAGTGGAGCTGGAACAGGCTGACATCCACAAAGGCGATCGTTGACACGGGCTGCAGTTAGCCTTAAACCATTGAGTAAGTGACGGCGCCAGGCCGCCTGACTGACGAACGAGCATCAGCAGGTCAACTCGTATCTGCTATTGATTGTACCCTTTTCCAGAACTACCAATGCACGTAGGCGAGCGTGGGTAGTCTCTCTCGACGTTTGCGGGCTTCATTATTCCCCAATTGGTCAATGGTCAGCATTATTGAACGGCGTTCACTGCAAGTGACAATGACAATAGTGACAATTGGCATGCAAAGAATTTACCCTCGTGCTCGGCTACGGCAGTCCGGGGTCACCGCGCGTGACACAAGCAAGTGGCTGGACATGGCGGCGTGGCGCTGAGGCGTTGAGGGGCTTGGAGAGTCCAGCCTGGCTGTTTTCAGCCTAAGGCTGGTGTTGTACTGCTTGGTACGGTACGCTTTACGCGGGTGCCATCCCGACGATGCATGGTATCCACATGGTAGTCGAATGGATGGGGACCGCATGATCCTCTACCAGCCCTATTATCTCCGGTGCGTTTACATCCGACGTGCTTCGCCACTGGCAGTCGGTCGGCACGTCAGAGGTGTTTTGATGAAAAGCGGGGTGTTTTGTCGCAAGATTGTAGGGCTGGCCGCATCCTCCAACCTGAGACATCTGACAAGTACCGCGCAGGTAAGGTACACGTCTGCCGACCAAGGAACATCTCGCATATCCAATACACACCCCAGCCGCGAGCCGGTGAGGGCAGTTCGTGTGCTATCTAAACAAGCAGAACCAAAGCTGTACACGGCTGTTCTATTTCTGGATACGAAAATTGGGGGATGGGCGCGAGTAGGGTTGGCGGAAGTCGGCAGCTAGAAAAATCGACAAGGACCGCTGGTCCAAGTGGGAGCCGTGTGTCAGCGAGTGGCTTTAGCTACGAGGTCCGGTCCTCGTAAACTCGATCAGGCTTACCAGACACGGGGGGCGGAAATGAGCTGCTACCCCCATACGTGCTAGCCGCCAGCGATAGCCCCTGCAATTGGCCCTAGAAACGAAGCTTAATTCTTTCCTGACCCAACGTTGCAGCTGTAACCTTCGTGACCCGCAGTGATCAATGCTGGCGCCAGGAGCGACACGAACCATCCGAACTACTCAGGAGCTTCGGCATCTCCATCTATCTTTATTATAAGAGCCGCCGCCCTGCCACATCCAGCTCAGTGTCTGTCCTGTAACAGCACCTCTCCCGACCCTCGTTTCACCCCTACCACTACCCCTACCCCTACCTACAACCTACAACCTACAACTCCGTTTAATACTCTTCGCCACACTCGCTCAGCACCTCAACACCATGCGCTTCGCTTACACGTCAGCCGTTCTGGCTGTCGCCGGCTCCGCCGCTGCGTTGCCCCAGAACGTCCCTGGATCCGGCGCACCCGCTCCCCTTCTGCCCATCACCAGCTTCGAGACGGCCAAGTTCGCCCGCCCCCTCAGCCTCGAGGAGGCCCTGTCAGGTGTCAACGCCACTGTGACCACGATCAAGGACAACATTGAAGAGGTCAAGAACATGGTGCCCAAGCTCATCTTCCCTAACATCGATGTCAGCCTGAAGCTGGGCCTGCGCGACCTGGATCACGAGCTTGAGAAGTTCGAGAAGAGGCAGAGCACCTGCTCCAACCCCCGCGTTCGCATCGAGTGGGACTCGTACTCCAACAGCGACCGCCAGGCATACATCAACGCCGTCAAGTGCCTTCAGGGCCGCCCCGCCTCTGGCCAGTTCCCTGCTTCCAGGAGCAGATACGAGGACCTTGTCGCCCTTCACCAGAAGCTCACACCCAACGTTCACGGAAACGCAAAGTTCCTCCTGTGGCACAGGTACCTGCTGTGGACCTACGAGCAGATGCTTCGCTCTGACTGCGGCTTCGACCGCGCCCTCCCCTGGTTCGACGAGACGCGTTATGCTGGCCGTTTCGCCCAGTCCTCCATCTTCAGCGCTCAGTGGTTCGGAAGTGTCAACATTGGTGGCCAGTGTGTGACGGATGGTGTAAGTGTAGTCTCACATTCCCAAAAACCCTAAACTAACATGCGCCAGCAATTCGCCAACTTGGCTATCAACGTCGGTCCCGGAACCGGCAACCAGCGCCATTGCCTTGCCCGTAACAACGACGACTCTAAGACCATCAACACCGGCAGCGCCATGGTCAACGCCTGCAACTCTCGTGGCACCTACGCCGACATGGCCTCCTGCGCTGAAGGTGGTGCCCACGCCTGGGGCCACAACGGTGTCGGCGCCGTTATGCAGGATGTGTACGCATCGCCCGCCGACCCCACCTTCTGGCTGCACCACGCCTTCATCGACCGCAACTTCCGCATCTGGCAAAACCAGAACGCTGCTGTCCGTACCACCACCGTCAGCGGATCCGACTCGCAGGGTAATCCTCTGACTCTCGACACCAACATCAACGTCTACGGCTTCAGGCCCGACGTCAAGATCAGGGACGTCCTCAACACCCAGAGCACCACCCTGTGCTACAAGTACAGCTACTAATCGGAGATCCCGATGTATATAGCCACTTTTTAATGGCGCCTCCTCTTCATGTATATATTTCACCATATGAGAATCAGCCTGTCCATGAATCTACTACCACACCCTTTCTTGGGTCCTGGAATTCTGTCAAATCTGCCGTGACGTAGCCTTCCCTCTCTCAGCCGCGCGCTCCCGTTGTGGATGTGCGATTGTCTCATCATTTCCACTACGTAAGCAGCCTCTATGCCTGTGGGGCTGGCTAGGCACCGCTGTCTGTGGAGAAGTCGTCATCACCCCAGCGTCCATCATCGGTAATCTGGGTCTTGCCAAGGCCTGATCGAATGTGGCCGTCCAGGATATGCCAGTGCAGTTGCGCATAACAGGTGAAGATATTTTGCATGGGAATTATTGAAAAGGGGTCCACCTATCGACCAATCAGACTCGTTGATACGAAGATGCATGTAGATCAGGCGGCTGGCTATCGAGCCTCTCAACGCCGACACCGGCAACACCGCGATGTGCTGAAGCCCAGCGCCAACCTTTCGCAGCATGCCCGCAGTCGCGCGCCAGAAAGCCTGCATACCCTGTGCGAACTCAAAACGAAAATGCGATAAGCAACTCCCGGAGTGCCGGCGGTGCATTGACAGGGATGTTGATTGCGCATACCCGCAGCCTCGAAGACGGCGAAAAGACACAGCAGCAGCTCAGGACTCCCATGCTCTAGCCGATTTGAATCTCCCGGGTCTCGCTGATGCTGGTGCCGATGCTCTTGATGGAAATGTTGAGGCCGGGGATTGGAACGCAACTGTGGATGTCGACCTCGACGCTGCTATGCCTGGTCTCGTCGATATTTCAGGCCCTGGGTTTGGGGCGCCTGTTACACACTCGTCAGCGTCCGATCCTGAGAGTCAGTATACAGATTTGGCTGATGTTTCATGCCCGTGGTTCCTCCGGGGAGATACCTGGATTCTGCAGCAGAACAACGAAGAACCCGGGTGCGTCGCCAATGTGCAGCTGCAGCCATTTATTGAGGCGGTAGAGGGAATGCTGCAGTGTTGGGTCAAGACGGGCCACAACGACTTCGTTCATCACCGTCTGTATGAGACGGGTATGCCGAAATGTCTTCAGCATGCATTCACGACCCTCGCCGCCTATATTGGCCGGACCCCAGCGATGAAGGAGACCATACTCCAGATTGCAGAAGAGCACGCATCCGACCTAGTTCTTGAGAGCTTGCCCACAAAGAACGAGGCGTCAAGTATACAGAGACAACTTGCCCATATCCATGCTCTATTTATCTATACATTTATTCGATTATTCGACGGTTCGGTGCGATTGCGCGCATCGGCCGAAACTCAGCTTCCGATCCTTCGACAATGGCTCGCTCAGCTGTACAAGACGACCAAGAACTACCGAGGAGAAGACCGGTTGCTAGGCCATGGCCCAGTCCCTTGGTTGCCCAATCAATTCGACATGGAATACAACGCAACCTCAGAGCTATGGAAACTTTGGATCTTGACCGAGAGTGTCCGGCGTACTCATCTTGTCGCCGGCACTGTTGCAAACATGTACGAGATCATGGTCAAAGGGTGGGTAGAGTGTTCTGGAGCTGTCATGTTCACCGCACGGAAAGGATTGTGGGACGCCGATTCTGTAATGAGGTGGTATGAGTTGTCGTGTGCGAAGTCGCCGCTGCTGGTACCGGCTCTGCAGCCTGGATTCTATATCTCAAGTTATGCAGCTGATGAATTTGATGGCTTTGTGAAGTTGATTTGGACTTTCATAGTTGGGGCGGATAAGATCCAATGTTGGGTCGACAAAAGTAGAACAGATCTTCTCCCTGGCACATGATCATGTCATTCCTCCATTTTCTTCAAATCAATAGCAACTTTGGGCGTGGTGTTTTCAGATAGTGAGGCTGCAAATGTGACATGCCAGGCTGGCTCCAAACCACTACTCGAGTGCAGCTTCTTTGTCTGCGAATAAACAGGATGCTCATTTGCGACAATGCACGATAAAATTAAATTATTTTGTACTAGAGAATACTTTGGGTATCCTAGGGCGACCGGAAGGTTGCTTCATGCATCAAATAGAACTGCGGAGACTTTGCGGATTGGCTGCGGGAAAGCTGCGGAACTTTTGCGGGAGACGTGCGGCTTGTACCAACAACAATGCTGAGCAATTAGTCAACAACCCCAGTAGACTGGCGATGACAAGCTTCGAAGGGAATTTGAGGGAGTAACTCGCATTGATGTTAAGGCCGACCTTGTGTCTATAAATTGGACGCCAATCCCTCCTGAAGTCCTGCCATCACCAAACAACCTTATCATTCGAAGCACTGTCAGTCCTCCAGACCCCCACACTGCCTCAAGATGTCTACAGAGACCCCAGTTAAGATCATTCTCGGCACTCATATGGTACAGTATCATTGCACTGTTTCTTCAAGGCCAATATCTGACTCGAGATTTAGGTCGGAGATGCTGTGCGGGAACCTGGTATCGCGCACTACGATACCAAAGAAGAAGTCCAAGCTCTCCTGGACGCTTTCCTCAATCGTGGCTACAAAGAGCTTGATACAGCACGTAACTACTCTCCAGACACTCCAGGTTCTTCTGAGATCCGACTCGGTCAGAGCGGGGCGGCTGCCCGGTTCATAATCCATACCAAAGTCCGCAGTGGCCCACCAGCCTCTCACGAGCCTCATAAGCTCGAGGAGAGTATGAAGCATTCACTTGAGGATCTCCAGACCGATTGCGTTGAAACCATGTATTTGCATCTCCCCGATCGCGAAACCCCATTCGAAGTTGTGTTGAGGGCCATGAATGACGCCTTCCAGCAAGGCAAATTCAAGAAGCTTGGCCTCTCTAACTACACCGCTGCTGAAGTCAAGAAAATGCTTGATATCTGCGAGCAACATGGCTACGTAAAGCCGAGCGTGTATCAAGGTCACTATAACCCGGTCGTAAGAGGAGGCGAAAAGGAGCTGCTCCCACTTCTGCGCGAACACAGCATGAGCTTCGTAGCGTATAGGTAAGTGCGCTCTATTCTCGACCCAGTCAAAGCTAACTCTTATAACAGTCCCGCTGCTGGTGGTCTTCTTTCTGGCAAAGCGAGCTCCTCTCGTCGATGGAAGGATGATGTAAGTTTGCCACAAACTGATTCGGAGCAAGTCTGATACATCTCTAGAACGTCATAGGCAAGGTATACTCGAATAGCTATGGCCAGATTCCCCTCGAAGCTATAGTCAGTACTGTTCAAGATTCTGCGAGAAAGCATGAAATCAGCGGACACGCAGCTGCTTTACGCTGGACCGTTTTCCATAGTGATCTGAGCGGAAAGTACGGAGATGGCGTCATTTTTGGAGCATCTAAAATCAAGCAGCTTCACGATTGCCTTGATGCAATTGAAGCTGGGCCTTTGCCTGCTGAGCTGGCGGAGGCTATCGGTGCGATCTACGAAACTTTGGAGGGATCTGGGCCGTCTTACCACATGTAGAGGACAGGAGTGGTAATATATACATGCTGTTGAGCGGGTTGGACTATTTCATATATAGAAATAGAAGAAGACTAACTAACCTCTATACTTTCAAAGGGAGTAGGAATGAACATTCTGTACACGTAGTCGTAGGTTCTGTTCCAGCAATATACATTGAACAAGGCTCTGCAGATTTTGCAGTCGCACTAAGTGAAGAAATCATTAGTTAACATGAGTTTTAAAGAAGCCAGTTATTCAAGAAAACAAACAAATACTATAGTCATGCTAAGACACAAAAAGCTCTACCCTAAAGTATATGGTTTCTTAGCATGAAAGTTCCTCAGGGTGAGCCTCGTTGATTATCTTGTGAACAACGCAATACCACCTCCTTTTCCCTCTCGCCCTCCGACCTGAACACCCAGACCAGCCTTTCCATAAAAACCTCGGTTCTTCTCTCCACAAAGTACACTCGCACACACGTTTGGTCCTTCTGCTTTGGCTTGTTCCACACCCCATGATGCCAGTTGTTTACCTACACCTTTCCCCTGAAAATCTGGATGTACGCCACAGACATGGAGATCCCAGCACTCAGAGCGATCACCTGTCCAGTACTTTTCCGAGGAAGCGACAGCGGCATCAAGGAAACCTGCGCGGGAGGGATCGGCGGCACGGTTGGGAAAGAAGTAGAGTGAGGCGTTATGATACTGGCGTAGCATGGGCGATATCAGGTTTCCTACAGGTAGTCAATAGTCGTCCAAAGAAGGTCGATGTCTCACTCACTAGGATCCACTCCCGATAGTTCTCGTGGTCTACCCCCATCTCCAAGTCGTCGCCAATCTGCAGCACCGACAATCCTATCGTCGGCCCCATTTTTGGCAGTGACAATAACAAACTGATGTCTCCAATCCCAGAACCGCTCGCGAATCCCCCGGAGTAGAAACCAGTATATATCCTGCGGGTATTCCTTGCGGTTCGGATGCATGATATCTCCAATCAGCTCATCGTCGAAGAAGGCATCAGCCCAGACAGAGGCTATTGCTGAGAGATCCGAAAGACATGCTTTGCGAAGCTCAAGGTTTGAAACGTTGGATTCAGTGGGCGTTGCGGTCATTTTTTCTAGGAAATGTCGTTGTGAACGGTTGCCGAACTCTATCTATCTGCATTCGCCACGAATATATGTCCTACAACAGATTGTTTCTGTCGGAAATATGTCCAAGAACGTCTGGCGCGAGTACTTCTTGTACCCATCCGTAACCGTTAGGTCCCCACTTCTAACGGCGAATCGCTGTGTAAGATTATGACATGATACTGCACGTTGAGATGGCGCAGCGTTATCCTAAGTGGAACTTTTCCCCGTCATCGTTCTAGCCAATCCTTCAAATCCTTGCTTACATTCCTTCGAACGCACAGACCATATCTAACTCTAGTTGGCCAAATCTACCAGCGTTCATAAATTAAGTACATGAAGATGCAGAATCTACTAGGGTATTTTGGACGAACAGATTTCGTTGGTTGGGTGCGTTCGAAGTTGCTTGTGTGACAGTGAATTTGCCACAAAGCTACGCCATCCCACGTAAACATCGTCCGATACTTTAGTAATCACGCATTCTGCCTTGACCAGCATCTGTCCGATGCTAAGACCGGTCAACCTTTTATGTTATCTTCTTTCTGATAATCATGTCTTGGCTGCCATTGCTTCTAAGGGAGCCCCTCACTTCCAGCTCCTCTATCGATGAATCCACGTGGCATTTGAATGCCGTAGAGCTTGGGACCAGATGGAGGTTTCCCGCCCTTATGTCCAGCGATACAGATTTTAAGGACTTTAATATCCTCAACTCAAACGTCTCGTTGCCATATTGTCTTGTACTCTTCAGAGTGGAATTGTACTCGGCATCGAACCAGTTACCAGAGAGGGACTGCACAAAAGCCTTCGTGTTTGGTACTGTGGCAGTGATGAGAACCGCAGCGAGTAACACCTCTTGCCAGATGAGACTTGGGATTATCTGCAAAGGTGATGCAGTGTTGGAAACATATTGCTTCAGGGCATCGAGCTGTAGGATCGAGAACACAACAGCACTATGATATGTCAGGAGCATGTTCCAAAGACATTTGACAGGCGAAGAGGGTACTAACAAGAGCCTGAACCAGAAAGCTACAATGACACACAGCTTTGTCCCAACTTTCATCTGAAGTTGCCACACTAAGTAAGCAGGTAACAATATCAGTGTTGAATGGACTCTGTCAGCTAGCTGGTCACGGCGTGAGCAAGACCAAACGAGTGAAGAGGGTTGGGTTTGCACGGTCTATACAGCGTGCGGGAACGGTAGGGTAGGCAAGGTAACTTGTTGTTGATTGCTTGATTCTCTCGTTGATTTTACCGTTCCCCTTTTGAGGTGGTTGTGGCCCTTGATACGCGAGGTCGTACAAACCCTCACCATAGCTAGGTAGGGGCCTGATACCTGACAACAGTACATCGAATTCTGTACGGACAATCGGCGATATTTCTGTTGAAACGTCTAGGACAGTAACGGCAATTTATCTTAATCTCTGTGAGAATGTAGCCAATGCAACCGGAATCGAGAGAGAGCTCGGCATACTTGGTCTCCACAATGTTCGGAAAAGCGCGTAGATGGAGAGCAACCTGATGTGCTGATAATCATCGAAGCAATACCACTGATGATGGTAAAAACGATGGCTAAACCACACATAAGGTTAGGTATTTTTTGTTCCTGGACAAAGAGTCTTCGCAAAAGGAATAAGATAGAAGTCTTTGCCAGGTAAAGTGATATGAATGAAAGAATCTGGCTCGAGTAAACCAACTAGACGACATTAGAACAGCGTTTTTGATTTGAGGTGGCTCAACATACCCGACTTATGAGTTCAATGTTGGAAACAGACTCTGTTGTCTTTCCAATTCCGTTTTTAAGACCCTCATGAATTACAAAAAACCGACCAACCGCAAAAAGCTGCGATCGTTCGAGTCAGCCACTGTATCTCTACTCATGTTCAAGGCTTACTGTGCTTGCTAAGATTAAATAGTCGTCCCAACCGAGTACTCGCCACTTTATGTGTGTCCTGATCAATAGGATACCGAATGAATATACTAGTGCCAGAAGTGCCGCAATCCAAAGTGGTGCCCTATGGTCTTCGGAGGAATAATGGACAAGACGATTCCCGACGGATGTGTCCCACGGGGGCTCTGCAACAGTGGATGTAGGAGGGCCCATTTTGGTGAGCAGAGTGTTGTCAACAAGCCGTTCCGACACGTCCCAGCCTGTATTCACCATTTTAAAGCACGCCGGGTGTCGACAGGATCAACTGACACCCTGGAGCTTTCGGAAGTTTTCATCTCTGCCAGATGGTTCTTTCGCCCGAAGGAATTCTAGCAGGATCACTGCAGTCTACCGGATACTGCAGTATACGATCCGCCCTTAAGTGTGGAACTCAAGTATACTCCTTCAACTCACATGGTGGGATCACTGAGCAATAGCAACGGCAAATTGCTATTGCTTGTATACGGAGGATTCGGTATGCAATTCAACCCACAGAAGAACGGTGAGTGCCCGGTGAATTTCCGACCTGCATACTTTCCGAGAAGTCCGCAGACCTACTCTATTCTTGTTGGATACAATCAACAAAATAGACTTTCTCGTCTCCTCTGAGAATCCGGAGCATAGCTCAACATTGGTTGTTGAATCATCGCCATGGTAGGGTCTAAAACATGTCGATCAGTGGCTACCTTTCGCCACAAGGGCTCTGTGCAAGATGCACAGTGGTGCGACTCCCACCATGCACATATAAGGTAAAACTATCGAACATCAATGCATGACAGACACAATAGCAAGTCTCATAGGGAAAAGTATTCGAGATTAAACATGTAACGGGCACAATGCTAAGCCGTTTAGCAAGATAGGTGGAGTCAATTAGTGATAGGCGAAGGAATAGCTGGAGGAATCTGTACGATACGTACAAACATGGACTCCACTATGGTAGCAACAGTCCCGAGTCCTTGCTCAACGAAGGAACGACCACCATCTAAGAGGACTAGAAGGAATGGTAAAATTCTTTGCCGACATGGTTTTGATGGGGCTTGAGTTCAGTCCCCTATCTATCTTCACTCCGCGGAGGCATACGACGCTGAGCACAAGACCAGCTTCAATTCAAACAACGATTCAGAATCTCGTGCTCCAATGTAAAATGTTATTCTTACTTGGGCTTTGTATACTTGCACCCGTTCGCTTATCGATGCGATATTCCTGAGAGAAAAAGTAAACGATTTCCAATCGCAGTTGAACCAATCCTAGAACGCTGACCGGGAGACCATCGCACTGCATAAGCGTAGCGCTTGTTCCGCTGTTGAGGATTAGCTCACTACCCTGCAGCGGAGACGGTACCAATCTGAACTTGCGTATCGCATTTAGCCGGGCATCAGGCCAGCGAACATATGCACGATGAACATGGGCAAGGCTGATCTTACTCTTAACGAGGATTGGCATATAAAAACCACACCCTATATTCAATGTCAGCATTTTAGTCTTCACCCCACCATCGATTCGCAAGAGCCCACGACAACATGGAAGAAGCCAAAGTTGCGCAGTCGCGTGTCGACAGCGAACCGTCTCATTTTGGAGACGCGACGGAGAAAGGAGGTACATCTGAAGACAGACGGGATATGCTTCGTATGGGGAAGACGCAACAGACTCGCCGCAACTTTCACCGCATTACCATTCTCGGATTCTGCATGGTCATCTTGTCGACATGGGAGGCTATCCTTTCGACTTCGGTGTTTGCACTTGCCAACGGTGGAACTGCAGTACATTTCTCTCGCGTGCTTTAGTAACGGGCAATGAATTTAACAGAATAACAGGGGCTCATATGGGGATACCTCATTGTCATGATCGGATTTGGGTTTGTTATAGCATCCCTTGCTGAGATGGCTTCAATGTGAGTCGGGCGATTACTCCAATTATCATCAATCTAACATCTCCTTCACAGGGCCCCAACTGCAGGAGGACAGTACCACTGGGTGAGCGAGTTTGCCCCACCAATATGCCAAAGGTTCCTTAGTTATATCGTTGGCTGGCTCGGTGTCCTGGGCTGGCAAACCGCAGCCGCGACCGTCTCGTACCTCTCTGGCAAGCAAATCCAAGGACTCATCGTCCTGAACAATCCCTCCTATGAGCCAAAACCATGGCACGGCACGTTGCTCATATGGGTCATCCTTTGTGTCTGTTGTCTTTTCAACACTTTCTTGTCAAAGAAGCTTCCGCTGGTAGAGGGAGTGATTGTTGTCCTTCACATCGCCGGCTTCTTTGCAGTCGTCATCCCACTCTGGGTGATGGGAGACAGAGGCGATACCAGAGAGGTTTTTACCAAGTTTGAGGATAACTCGGGATGGAACAACCTTCCTCTTTCAACCATCATCGGTCTTGTTGGAGCCGCCAGCACGTTTGTCGGCTCAGAGGCAGGAGTCCATATGGCCGAGGAAGTGCGCGACGCGGCCTATGTCGTTCCTCGTGCCATGATGTGGACATGGCTGGGCAACGGGCTCCTCGGATGGATCATGGCTATTACCTTTTGTTTCTGCGTTGGCGATACCATGTCGGTCCTTCTCACACCAACGGGCACTCCATTCGTCCAAGTTTTCCTCAACACAACGGGATCCGTAGGCGGTGCCACCGGTCTGACTGTTTTGATGCTCGTCATTGGAACGTTTGCATGCGTTGCAGTGATGGCGACAAACTCCAGACAGCTATTCGCTTTTGCTCGCGACAACGGCGTACCATTCTCAAGCACCTTCAGCAAGGTGAGTAGATTCGGATTTTAGTAAACATATCCAAATGCTAAATCGACGACAGGTCTCCCCCACTCGCGAGGTACCGCTCAACGCAGTGTACTTGACACTTACATTCGTGACTCTACTGTCGCTCATCAACCTGGGGTCCAGCGTGGCATTCATGCAGGTCGTTTCGCTTGGTGTTGCTTCGATGCTGACCTCGTACCTCATCTCCATTTCTTGTGTTGCTTTGAAGAGGATTCGCGGCGAGCCGTTGTTGCCATCGAAATTCAATTTGGGCAGGTGGGGTCTGCCTATTAACATCATTTCGGTGTTGTTTCTGTCATTCCTATGGATCTTCTGTTTCTTTCCTGTTCAACCCGAACCTGGGCTGGCGGAGATGAATTGGGCTGTTTTGGGATATGGTTCTGTTATCATATTCGCCGTTGTTTACTACGCTTTCCGTGGTAGGTATAGGTATGTCGGACCAGTGGAGTATGTTAGGAAGTTGGAATGAGTCGAGTTCCGAGTATAATAACTAGGGTCTGATCGAGGCTACTGATAATTCAAAAGAAACCCGGTGAAAGGCAGCTCTAGTTGTTACTATATATCTCACGTTCAGCTACTGGTGACATGATCAAACCTCGATAACTTCTGGATGGTCAATCATTTTTATCTGCTTTCCCTCCATGTTTAATGGCTCTTGGTTCTCCTCAAGCGCCTTGGGATCTGTGCCATCCACTTTTGGAGCCTTGGACTTTCTTTTCTGCTGCTGCCACAAGTCCCAAGTGCACTTCTCACCCCAGAGCTGCGCAGCGGTGAAGATGCAATGCAGAACCGGTATGAGCACCTTCATGGTGAGGGTCCATTTATCATACAGAGACCCATAAAGCGCAAATATGGTTGCTGTCTCGGCCATAGTGCCGATAAGGGAGCACCAAAATGCTACGCTAAAGAAGCGCAATAGAGTTGCTGACTCGACAGCCGGGTCGCGGTAGACTATCATGGTAACGTGTGGGGGAACTTCGACTACAAGATCGTAAAAACCTGTCGTACGTTAGTTTAGGAATCAATCGCAGTTATACTACACTCACCCCAGAATAGAGCCAGGACAACTTCCAGGCTCGAGTCCGGCTGCGAGCGCGACGAAGCACTCCAAAAGAGCGTCAACTGGCCCATGACTAATACGCCAACATGATGTGCAACAGCAACATAGCTGATGCCTTCTCTGTACGAGAGCTCATGTGCATACATGACACTCACAACCATGATGGCGAGATACAAAGCATCGCCCATAGTAAAGCGACCAGAATGAGACCAGATCCCCTCACGCCCAAACATTGGTGTGCGAAAAGTGGCATGCCCTGTAGCCACGGCGAAGAATGGATAGATGGCGAAAAGCAGGACGAACAGCTTTGCAACGAATGAGAGGTGGTGGTTTACGAAGCCGCGCTTCTGGCGCGCGTTCAATGTCGGCCATGTTCGTTTGTAGATCAAGCCCCGATCAAGGGCAGCTTCGAAGACGTATTGACGGAGGAGGAAGAATACAACAAGGAACTGTGATCCCTGATTAGAACATGGAGATGTTAAACCAGAAATCTATACGTACAATGGCGAATACCAGACCGGAATGCCTGATCATTGGCGACAGAATGACATTTGGAAGGTCACGGAAGCCAGGCATCGGGGGCTTGGACGACTGAAGAGTATTCATGACTGATAGCGCCTCTGTAGAAGAGACCGAAATGTGTGGCTGAGGGGGCGGTGCTGGATTGTTGGCTTTGTTAAGAGTGGTAAGGTGGGAAAAGTCTCGACAGTGATTGAACACAGTGAGATGCAAAAGAGCTAATGCATGCGGAAGAATCGAGCAAGCTTCAAACCAAGCGACACAAACAAGAATGAATGAAATGCTGAGATGGATGTCCTGAACAACACGAAGACGCCCTCACAGCTTGGTATAAAACATACCCAACACCGCTACCGGTATCCCCACATGAACTATCAATATCTGCTTGATGCCCATATCTCAAACATACGTCCTCCGCTGCGCCTCATTTGCGGATCAAGCCACCAGCCCCAGGGGGTGTGCAAGGTAGGATTGCGGGGGCGGCTAGACTGACCGCGAAGGGTAAAGCCCCGTAATCAAACTCGGAGTGTGAATGACTGAGCCACAGTACCGCCAGAGAAGATTGGTCAGTACACATAGGCGAATCTGGAGATTACGGCCGATGGTCCAAGATCGCCCGAAACGAGCGGCTTAATTAACACTGGAGTCTGGAGTAGCTCAAGAAGAAAAAGGGCTCATGTAACTGAAAATAGAACTTTAAGATACAGGAAAAGATCACTAAGAAATGAGTCTTCATTGTCAATCTCATCTGGTACGCTTGAAGTGTCTGCACTGGATACCTCTCTCAAATTGAAATTACACATGTTCAGTTCCACGTCCGGTGTCAGCCTTGAAGCAGCGTCGAGCACAGAAACGCGAGATGAGACAGTATACAATACGGAATCAGACAAGCTAGGCGATATCACAGATTGATGGGTCGATCTGGATCAGGTCTACCCGCTCGGAGCAGTAAACACACTGATTCCAACACACGGACTCACCGCGGCCGAAAAGCATACTGCAGCCCGTAATCACACAGACGCGCACCACTTGGATAAAAAATCCCGCATTGTTGTTTTCACAACAATGAGCGTTGCGCGACGCCCGTAGCAAGGTAGGAATGCGCTTCTATGCATACAAAAACAGCAAGAGTCCAGACGGTTGCTCAATTCGACTCGCTTTGAGCATGCCTTTCTACAGTAATAGTCCTCGCCGTCTACATGTGCACTTCTCAGGGTAGCCCAGAGAAAGTGAAAGAGGCAGGCTATTTTTGGTCAGGGGTTAAGAGACCCTGCTTCTGGACAGACAGCCTCCCTCGGGGCCCGCAAAGCGGAAGGCTACGTTAGCGGCGCCTGGTTTGACTACAAAAGGCTAGTTGGACGCGCATTGGTAGGTTGGTACTCCGGAATTGTTTAGTTTATTGGTGAGACCTGGGTTGAGCTTTCGAGCGCTATTGCTGATTGACGGCTTCTCTTTACTGGTGGCCTGTGATGGGTGTGTCCAGAGGTGTCGTAGTTTTGTGTCCGGTGTGGCATGGAGACGTACTAGGTTTATCACAGTACATTCAGCGATGGGGAATAACAAAGCTTTGTCAAGATACAAGAACACACAACGAGAAACTACGACACTTTGCTTCAAAGTGTCGACTGCGTTTCACCAAGACAAATCTCCCATCCAGAAGCTACACCCACGATAGTGCGAAGCGAGAGCTATCTTGAGCTCGGTACCCTCTAGAGAGGGCCATCGCGCATACCACCAAGACCGGAGATGGCACTGGTACAAATATTGACCATGCGGCTTGGTTTGGCTCACACTAGGTACCTGAGCCCCGGGCTCGGTCGAGGCCGCTCTCCACCTTGCCAGCCACCGGCCTCGACCCCGGGCGACACACACTCCGGTGGTCAGCCACGCAAGGCTCCAGCCACGGAGCAGCCACTGTGGTGGCTAGTTTCAATCCACTATTGATTTCTGCGACTGAGCGACTTCACCCATCAAGACCGCCCAATCAATCGGTCTGCAGAGCCTGGATCCGCGGACTCCGGCGAGTGAGTGATTCGTAACAGTGGTGTCGCTAGGGTAGATGCGGTAGGTAGCCGATCGGTGCATTTTCCAATACGAGACCCCC
>WODD01000379.1:0-51613 GCA_019775935.1 Neoascochyta sp. HWLR27 | reverse complement strand
GCGTTGGATAGAGCTCCTCGTTGCGATTCAGGATGTGTGCTTTTTGAGCAGTTTAGGCAAAATCAATAGAATGGTGTTCCACGTATAATAAGTCTCCTAGAATATACATGAGCAGACTTTTCCTGATATTCAAGAAAAAAAATTCGGCTAGGAACTAATGAGCTCTACTTGGATTATCTCTGATGCAGTAGTAGCTGAAGCTGCAGCTATTGCATCTCTTTTTGCGCACTCATGGACTTCGACCTTCTCCCAACTTCAATTTGGCCACGTTGACCCAGCCGCGCTGGCCGCAGCCATGACACCGCGCATCGTGGACCAAATGAGCGCACCAAACTTGCGATTTCTTGTGGCGCGGCACACTACAACTCAACATATCGCTGCTGTGGCACAGTGGGTTGTGCATACCGAGGACGCGGAATTCGATATGCTTGAGACACAGCAAGAAAGAGATGCGAGGCAAAGGTTCGATGACGAGTTGCTCTACACCAGTCTTCCACAGCACAGCAACCGCGCACTTATAATGGAATTCACTGTAGGCACAAGAAGGCTCCGCGAAAACATACTCAAAGATGCACAACACTTCCTCCTCGAAAATCTGGCAACACATCCTGAATACCGGGGACTGGGTCTAGCTAGTCAGTTGGTGGAATGGGCATTTCCACTTGCTGATAGATCTTGCTGTCCTGTGTATCTGGAAACTGCAAGCGATAATCCGGCTATGAGACTATACAAAAAGCTAGGGTTTGAGGAGCAAGGTCAATACACGATAGACGATTTGAGTCGGTTTGTGGATCCAGCAGAGTTGGAAGCCAGCGGAAGTGAATCTTCCCACACACACGTTGCTTTCATCCGCCATCCCTGCCCCACACCCAGGTCGTAGGTTGCGCCAGAAGTAATGAAGATGAATAAATGTTCTAGTGGATCTACCAATACCCTGCCAACATCAAGTAACAATTTACCTGACCCGCAAATGATTTTTGTTAAAAAAAACCCCCCTGACCCGCATATATTCTAAAACGAGTCCATTAACTAACTATTATCAAGTGATAGTGAGATAAGTTCTGTAGCCCTGCACCCCCGCTCCTGTCAAAACTCATGTGCCTTCCTTTCGTGCGAATGCGATTCTAGCCGTCATGCCTACTCATGTGTCCATCATACCGGCTATTACTCATTGAATACCGGGTGAAAGCTGTCATTGATGCGGTACGACAAGGAGCCTAAACGGCTAAATTGCATCGTTCGTTGATCGGTTCCGAGTGATTAACCAATATTGTCGACCGAGATCCTTCCCAGCTTCCACAGAAGGAATCTGTGTTCGGAAGACACGAGAATCGCGCAGGGATGTGATTTGCATTTCCTGTGACGGAACCATCATCAATCTTTGTCGTGTCAGCTAGGTAGGGATGAATATCCAGAGACTGTTTGAAGAACAAGTACTCGTACTCACATTCTGCCCGTGCCCCTGCATTATATCATGACTGACCGAGAACGCTCGCTCTAGATAGCGCAGTCTACAATTAACCCGAAAGAGGGCTTAGTCGTTCAATAGGTATAGACCTCAGTGTGACCTGAACTAATCCCACTGTTATTTAAACGGCAGCAGACCCCACCTGAAATGCACTCGGACCAGGAGAGATACTCAACATCAAAGCTGCACTCCAACAGTATGACGATACTTGCTATTTTCGTCGCAGCGGCAGCTAGCTTCGCCGGCATCTCGTCAGTTGTATCAGCAACCCCGCTCGCTGTCTCCAACGCCAGATCTTCTGTGACAATTGTCTACCAAAACAACCTTAATGTTTCGGACAATCAATACCATACTGGAGCCCTGATACTCGATGCTGTCTCCCGTTCAGATGCAGCTGCTGCCTGCGCCGTTTTGAATGAAAAGCTTCTTCCGAAAGCCACTATTCAGAAGCATAAATCGGATTTTATCGACGCCTTATCGTACCAAGGATATGCAGGATACAACTCCGTACATGAAGGTTTCTTTGTGGATGATGGCATTGTAATGCTGAACGGACATCTTGGCTTTACTTCGTCATCACAGCCACGAAAGAAGTTGCCCGTGCTTTGCACACAGTCTGCCAACAACGGCTCCTCCAGTGCTGGTCCTGTCAATGGCAGTACTGTCGCGGTATCGTCAAACGCAAACATCTTCCTTGGATACCGAAACCAAAAATCGTTCCGATTCCTTGGAATTCCCTACGCCGACAAACCACGGCGGTGGAAGTATTCATCCTTGTATTCTGGGAAACATCAAACCATACAAGCAACAGCCTACGGATCAGAATGCGCCCAGGGCAGCTCGGGTAGTGAAGACTGCCTTTTCCTCAACATTCAAACGCCGTACCTTCCGAAAGCTGGATCGAAGAAGAAGTTACGACCGGTCCTGTTTTGGATTCATGGCGGCGGCTTTACAGGAGGAAGTAGCGACGATCCACTGACTGATGGCGGTGACCTTGCATCCAAGGAAGACATTGTCGTTGTCTCGATCAACTATCGACTCTCTACACTAGGGTTTCTGGCTATTCCCGGCACCGACATTAGGGGGAACTTTGGCATTGCAGACCAGGTTGTCGCTTTAGACTGGGTCCTGGCAAATATAGCAGCATTTGGAGGTGACTCCCAACGAATTACTATTGCTGGCGGGTCAGCCGGTGCTGGATCGGTTCGGGCTATGCTCGGATCACCCCAGACTATTGGAAAATATCAAGGCGCTGCGGCGTTTTCTAATCTCGGAGGTGGTGTGACGCTCGGCTTGGACGGGGACTATGGCACGACCTATTCCACGTACTACACTGTCAATCAGTCTTACACGGTAGCTGGGACGCAGATTTTTGCTGCAGCTGGCTGCAACAGCGCCAACATCGCGACTCAAATATCATGTTTGGAAAACACTCCGGCTTCACAGATCGTGTCCTTCCCCACAGTAGCACGCTACGTGGTCCAAGACGGCAAATACGTCAATACGCCGAACTTGCTTCTCTCGACGAAAAATACGAGCACCGCACATGTCCCAGTGATATTTGGCATCGCCCGTGACGATGGCGCGTCATTCTCTACATGGCCGAAGACAGCTGTGACAAATCATAGTCAGGGACTGCAGGTGGCACTTGGGATAAACTCAACTTGGGCAACAAACGTTATCGCATCGAACCTGTTTCCTTTGAGCGACACCGGAAACCTCACGCTGGATTCCTTCAACGTTTCGCAGCGTATTGCAACAGACAAGACATTCAGGTGCATCGACCAAGCAACAGTCTTCGCTGGAGCAAAGACAGGCGCCTTCCAGAAAGCCTACTATTACCAGCTCGAGCGCAGCATTGATGGTTATGATCCCAATAACATTGGAGGGCCCAAGAGAAACAACCCCAAGAACCCTTACTTCCGCTTCCACGGCGCAGATTCACCATGGATCTTTGGTACCCTGAGGACGATTCGCGAGCCGGAGGATTTATGGTCAGTGCAGCTGACAACGAGTTATTTCGGGGCGTTTGTGAGAAGCGGCAATCCGAACCCGGATCTGGGTTATCTAAGCGCCAGAGGGTATGACAAAGTCATTGAGGGCGTCAAAAGGAATGGACCTTGGGGCGAGGTGAAGGGCCAGAAAAACGGTGTTGACCAGGTCAGACTCCTGGACTGGCCGAGTACGAATACGGGTTTCGTAGATGTGAAGCAGTGCGAATGGCTTGGCTACCCGCTGGACTACTATCTCAAAGGCGGTATCTGAGGCGATAGCTGCGGGGAGTTGGGTAATCTAATAGGTAGTAAGCAATGCGCTGTATATGAGTTCTATTCTCACCAAGCAGTACTCGTGTGCATTTGCCCATTCGTCTAGGTTGTGGCGCTACCTATCGAGAAGCTTTGGATCGGGCTGCTATCAGTTCGGCCCTGCACGACGTCCCTCTAGATGAGGACAGCTCCCGCCCCCGGCTGATTTGCAAAAGCTGGGGTATATGCGCTAGCGCCAAACCAGAAATTGGCCCGTTCGTGCCGCACCCGCTCTTGCCCGTCTGCGACTCTGTCATTCGCTCAATCCTGAGGCGCATGCGTATGCCACCCACCCACTATCGTTTCTCATGTTTCAAGGTTGCTGGTTGCAAGCTTGTGCCAAGATTTGAATATAGTCAATAAGGCGTTCCGTCTCCCGTCTCGCCAGGATGGAAGAGCTCACGACGACCCACAACACAAGTCTCCTCTTGCCTGGAGCATCTATTACTGGAAGACCAAGCCCCACTGCATGACGATACGGTTGCGCTTTGGCAATACAACAAAGGCTTCTATATGGACGTGGGCAATATCTCGCAGGTGCAGAGCGACGATAGCGGAGACAAGAGTGGGAAGACCTTTGAGAAAACCATCGCGATACTCACTCATGGTGCGTCATCAAGACCTGGAGTGCGTGCGAGAAGTGAGGACATGGCACCCGAGCCAGCTGGTGTACAGCACCATGAGCAGACCTACAGCCACTCGCATTTCAAGGTGTACAAAAGAAGGTGGCTTGGACTTGGGCAGTTGGTTTTGCTGAATGTCGTCGTCAGTTGGGATGTACGTCTCTACCCCCTGCTGACGTCCTCGCAAGCTACCTCTAGGCTTTGCAGATAGACCCGAAGCCATAGCTGACGAACGACTCCAGTGGCTGACATTTGCACCCGTGTCCGCATCCGCGGCCATCTACTTCGATGTATCAGAAACAGCAATCAACTGGCTCTCTACTAGCTTCCTGTTCGCATTCATTGTCTCCTGTCCGCTGGTCATGTGGACTCTACACCGCAGCCCCAAGGAAAGCATCCTATGGGCATCCGGCCTGCTGCTACTGGGTAACTGGATCCGGTATGCAGGGACACGAGCTTCTGGCGGTGTTTTTGGTGTCGTGCTGTTGGGTCAGATCCTGACCGGATTGGCCCAACCTTTTGTTCTTGCAGCGCCGACAAGGTACCATGACTCCCTGACGTTCAAACTGACCCCAGACGTTGACTTTTGGAAGGTACTCGGATATGTGGTTTACCGAGAGTGGGCGAGTCGGTGCTACGGCGCTCGCGAGTTTGGCCAATCCTTTCGGCGGTGCTGTAAGGTCTCCCGTACCGTTTGGAGTTCATACTGATTGACACGCCACAGATAGCACAGCTTGTGAATCCTCTACTGGGTGATATCCCGCAAATGGTTCTGATTGTCAGCATTATTGCAACGGCAACATGTGTTCCATCTCTGTTCATTCACGCAGCACCGCCAACACCACCAACCGCATCTTCGAGCCTCTCGAGAACACCGCTTCCTGAGTCGATTCAGCACATCATGCGATCAAAGCCCTTTTATATCGTCTTTTTGACCTTCGCCACCTATGTTGGCATGTTCAACGCTTTCTCTTCGCTCCTGAATCAGATTTTATACCCCTACGGGTACACCGAAGACGAGGCGGGCATTTGTGGAGCCGTGCTGATTGTTGTTGGATTGGTAGTCGCCGCCGTCACATCACTCGTTATTGACAGGACGCACGCGTACTTGCTGGGTATCAAGATCCTCTGTCCCCTGGTAGCGATTTCGTATCTGGCTATGACTTGGGCGCCCCAGACACGCACAATCGTAGCACCTTACGTTTTGTCTGCTGTGCTGGGGGCATCCTCGTTTAGTCTGCTCCCCATCGCACTCGAATACTTGGTAGAGATTACCTTCCCAGCATCGCCAGAGGTGAGCTCAACCATCTGCTGGTCCGGTGGCCAAATGTTTGGCGCCATCTTCGTGGTAGTCATGGACGCGCTCAAAGACGGACGGGCGGTTGACTTGGGCAAGGTTAGCGAGGGAGGCAGAACGGTAGGTGGAGGCGAGAGACCCCCAGGTAACATGTACCGAGCCTTGGTTTTCCAGGCCGTCATTGCCATGGTAGTCCTGCCTCTACCGTTGATGCTGGGTATTCGCAAGCTTGGACTGGAGAGTAGAGCGGGCAGACTGCGCGTGGACGAGAATAGAGATGGCGAGGACGAGGGAGTGGAGGGGCAGGAGAGTTGACTGCTGGAGGATTACGACGCAGCGTGATCTGAGTACAGAAGAAACTTTTGACGGTAGTGTAGTGTAGCTGGTCAGGCAGCTACGGAGAATGGCTTGGCATGTGGAAATAGTACAGTGTTATTCTAAACAGGACCTTGGTATATACAGTCCTCCACGGCGTGTCTTGTTCTTTTCCAATGGGCCCGTGTTCGGTCGGTCGCTGTGGGTGGACCGGTGGCGGGTGACGCAAGGGCGCAGGGACGTCTACTTGAGCTGGGCAAAGAGCTTGGGGGCAGCGCACTGGGTGGCGCAGTGGGCGAGGTGGAAGACTGTAGACGGTCAGCGGGCGACGCTGGAGAATGGCACGGTCGCGGCCGGCCATAGAATCACAGGCGGCTTACACTCCTCGATGCAGTCCTCGCTGGCCTTGCCGTCGTTGTCAATCTGGCCTGTGACGCGCTCGACGCACTCGTCGTAGTGGTGCTTGGGGCCGTGGCACTCGCGCGAGTTGCGGCACTCTGGGCGCTTCAGTTAGCCGGGCCGTGGGCAGCACAGAGGTCAATGGGCAGACTCACCCTCCTCGAGCGTCTCCTTGGGGTCGACAATCTCGTCCTCGTCGTCCTCTTCCTCGTCCTCGGCGTCATTGTCGTCGCTGGGACGGTGGCCCTGCTCGTCAGACTCCGAGTCTGACTTTGCGTCCTGCTTGTTGACCTCGGCCTCGGCCCCAGATTCCTCGTCGGTGCCCGAGGCGGGCGAGTTGGTCGAAGAGCCGCCCTGGACGGGCGCATCGGCGTCGGGCGAGGGGTGGGCAAACGTCTCCCAGACGTCGGCGAGGAAGTCGGTGAAGGCCATTGTGCGGATTCGGCGGCAATTGGATCGGACGCTGATGTGGACGGGCAGCGAGAGTGAGGAGCGGGCAACTTGCCTGCCGTGATCGATTTCAGCGGCGCCGGGCGCTTAGTCATCATCATCGAGAATGAGCCGCATACGATTGGCTGTCGGCTGCTGTGTTTACAAGTACAACAAGTACCTAAGTACCTACATACAACATGCACGGCCACCCTACCCGCGGTGCTGTTTGAACGCCTCTTGCACACTGGCGCCCCCGCTCACGGCCGCCGCCACCTTCTCGTCAGCTGCCACGAGCCGCGGCAACAGCTCTAGCAGTGCCTCGACCAGCTCCAGCGGCACCGCCACGGCGCCCAGCTCCCACGGATCCAGCATGACAATGTCGCCCGGCGCCACCCTCGTCTCGCCCACCTGCACCGGCACGTTGCGCGCGTGCAGCTTCGTTTCGGCGCCCGCCCCAATGATTGACGTGCTCCGGCTCCAGATGGGCAGCTGCGTCTCATTGAGTGCCACAATGTCCCGCACGCGCCCGTCGACGACGACGCCCTGAGCGCCCAGAGCCTGCATCCGTGCTGCCATGATGCCGCCTACCACTGCACACGACTGGCCTGCTGGCTGGCTGATGACGACAATGGTTCCTTGCTCAGTGTAGTCGGCATATGGCCGTGCGTCAGGTAGATTGGATGCCGGCGCTGTCGGGGCCATGGGTGTCGGGTTGGGGAACGACCTGGTTGTCTTGGGCGCCATGAGAAATGTCGACGCGGGAGCCACGACCCTCGTCAGCGGAGGCCTTGGACAGCTCGCCGTGTGGGGCATTGGCCCTGCCGTATGTCAGTGGGAGAAGGGGGATGGCAGAGCGGGCGACAAAGGCAGATCCTACGTATGTCGGCAAGGAAGCCTGCACCAGGCACATTGAGCTTGAGAAGTCCATCGGCCAGCTGGGGCGGCTCAGCATGCGCAAGGTAAAGGCGATGGGCAGTAGACATATGAACATACATCGCACGCAGCATAGCGGGAAAGCTCCCTCCAGCGCTGGCTGGCCATAGCTAAGGGTATCCGAGTTTGGCGGGTATGTAGAGAACGTGAGTCCAATACCTAGAGCATGACCCCGCCAAGTAGGCGGCGACAGCGGCAATGAGGGGACAAGCGACGTCTAGCACCAAGCCGTCTCGCGGGTGACGTGTCGAGCAGCAGCCGAACCAGAGAGATAGGCAGTGGGCTAAAGATGCACAGGCGGGACAGTCACCTGCCTGCACTCGCTATGTTCCGAGGCTCTGGTGTTCTGATGTCTGGATACACACCTAGCCGTGCTTGACCGGGGGACATGGCATGAACGAATGACGACCCGCGTCACGTGCACCGTGGCTCCTCCGGCCGGCGGCGGCGGCGGCGGCGGCTTGCGATTCGGCCGCCTTCGACTGACTACTACCTACTACTACTGCTACATCACGGCGACCTGGTCGCAACGCCTGCGCCTCCCGGCCCTTCTGCCTCGTCCCCCTTCCTTGTCACTGGTAATCTGCCTTTCTCTCTGCGGCCGCTGCCGCTCCTCCATCCCGTCATGGCCTTCCGCCCGCCCTTTGCGATGCAGGTGAGTTGCCACGCTCCCCAGTCCACGTCGTGCGCGTGCGTCATGAAACGGCCACTGACTGTCCCCCAGAACGCCACCGCCTCTGTCTCTGCCTCGCTCTATGCTCCCTGGCAGACGGCTGTCCTCGCTGCGCCGCGCACTGGGCTCCGTCTCGCCAACCCCTTCGCTCGCACCACACCCTTCGCCGCCCACCTCGCCCGTCAGTACTCGGCCTTGGCTCGAAGCCATGAACGCGCCCAGTTTCGGCAACTACCCTATGCCACGGCCGTCGGATTATCCCTGACCTCACACCGCTCGTTCTTCGGCCGCCCTTCGAGGGATCGCCTTGCACGTCTCGAAGAGGCCGCCAACAGGTCCCCCCAGAATGCCTCCGCTCAGTCCGAATTCTACTCCGCTCTCATGCGCGCCAACATGCCCCAAATTGTCGTCGATCGCTACAACTCGAATTACTTTGCTACCAACGCCTCCACAGACAGCATCTTTCACGACGCTCTCGGCAAGACTGGCCAGTCACCCAGCCCGCAAGCCGGACAGCCTGCTGTCAATGGTCTACCTCAGCAGCAATACCAGGCCGTCACCCAGGCCGTCGGCGCTCAAATGTCTCCAGGTCAGATTGGCAAGGCCCGTGGCGGCGCTGGCGCCAAAAGCGATCCCGTCTATGTCGTTGTCGAAGAATCCATTGGTAACATCATCTTCAAGTGGGTCCGGTGGCTGGCTGGATTCTGCTTGACTGTTTATGTTTCTCTGGTTCTTATCAGTTTGCTGATCGACACGAGTGGTATCATCAAGAAAATCGGCGGCGGCCCCGGTGGCAGTAGCAAGAACGCAGAGGTTCGTCCCGAGCGCCAAAATACTCGCTTCAGCGACGTCCACGGTTGCAATGAGGCCAAAGAAGAGCTCGAGGACATTGTCGATTTCCTCAAGAACCCCGATAAATACAACAAATTGGGTGGTCGACTTCCCAAGGGAGTTCTTCTCATTGGACCCCCTGGTACTGGTAAGACGCTGCTCGCTCGTGCTGTCGCAGGCGAGGCTGGCGTCCCTTTTTTCTACATGTCTGGATCCGAGTTCGATGAGATGTTCGTCGGCGTGGGAGCCAAGCGTGTTCGCGAACTCTTTGCCACTGCTAAATCTAAAGCGCCAGCTATTGTCTTCATCGACGAGATTGATGCTCTCGGTGGAAAGCGAAAGTCCAAGGACGCAAACTATCACCGACAGACACTGAATCAGCTTTTGAACGACCTTGACGGTTTCGACCAGAGCACTGGTGTCATTTTCATTGGTGCCACCAACCATCCGGAGCTCCTAGACAAAGCCTTGACCCGCCCAGGCCGCTTCGACCGTCACGTGCAGGTAGAACTCCCAGATGTCAAGGGTCGGCTGGACATTCTGAAACATCATACCAAAAAGATTCGTCTTTCACCCGATATCGACCTCTCCACCATTGCCCGTGGCACGCCTGGTTTCTCTGGTGCTGAACTTGAAAACCTCGCAAACTCTGCTGCTATTCGGGCCTCGAAAATGCAGCTCAAGTTTGTCACATTGAACGATTTTGAGTGGGCAAAAGACAACATCACCATGGGTGCGGAGAAAAAGACTCGCTCGGTCCCTCTTCAAGACAAGATCCACACGGCCTATCACGAGGGAGGCCATGCTCTTGTCGGTCTCTTCACCAAAGGATTCAACGATGTTCACAAAGCAACCATTCTCCCCAGAGGGCACGCCGCCGGTGTCACCCATTTTCTCCCCGGAGAAGAACATCACCACACCCGGTCACAGTATATCCGACAACTGCAAGTTTGCATGGGAGGCAAGATGGCTGAAGAAATCATCTTCGGCGCGGAGCATGTGGCCGATGGCGCTTCTGGTGACATCCAGCAAGCAACCAAGATTGCTTACAGCATGGTCACCGCATGCGGTTTTTCTGATCTACTTGGAAACGTCGATTTCAGCTCTAACTACGACATGGTCTCGCCCGATACAAAGCGCCTTATCGACAATGAGGTTCGGCGGCTAATTGACGAGGCTAAAGCTAGCGCCAAAGAACTTCTCCAGTCGAAACGCCCAGAGCTGGATCGTCTAGCCGAAGCTCTCGTGCAATATGAAACCTTGGACAAAGAAGAGATTCTCAAGGTCATCAAGGGCGAAAAGCTGCCCGGTCGAATCATGTCGTCACCGAATGCGCCGATCAAAATGCCTACAAGCCAGCTCCCTGTGCCTGTGGCGCCTAATGGCGAAGACTCCAAACCCCCGGGCTCCAGCACAGTAGCGTAGGGCCCAGGAAATATACGGGTCCTTGATTATAAAATAACTGCATTCTTGCATGCATCAGGAGGTGAACGGCGTTGATGGTGCCTCATTCTCTCTTTTCAAGCACGTGTCTTGACATCTCTCGGTCATATCCGGGTGCCAAACCTCACTTTGTATATTATCAGGTATAACAAGCGTTATCAATCTCCGCATAAGATGGAGCGGTACATTTTGCATTGACTGAGGCAGAGTGAAGGAAGTTTCGATTAGCTGGGGCGAGAATTGAACGCCAGGGGGGTTATGCCTTGCATAGGATTTGAGACGCCCCAGCTTCATCCGTTTGTTATTAGGGTGATACTTCATGCTACAGCATAATATATGCTGCCTATATAGTTGGCAGCCAACCAGACAGACTTATTGTCTGCTATCAAGTAGCGGCCTCGGGTGAATTCTCGTTCTCAGCCTTGCTATTCCCGCACTGGCACCGCTGTGGTGGTCGATAGAGACAATCAAGCATCTTTTCTGAAATTGAAATGGTATTTATCATATTACTGCTGCGCATAAACACCCATCTCCTTTCCTTTGTCTGCGAAAAACTAGCATGCGACCAATTCAAACTGTTAGATTTCCTTACGAATCGACGGCTTCTAATTCTCTACTTGGGCACCCGGACAACCAAGTGCGAATGCTTGGTATGGAATTTGCCTTGAGTTCAACTGTCTCGAAACAGACCTCAGTGATGAGACGGTACGACTTCGACGCTGCATCAACGTCTGCGCTAATGGTGTAGAGATTGGTGCCCTGAGTTTAGTGAGAGATCGACAGTACGCCGTGTGGTACGCGGAAGGGAGAGGTGCTCTACATGTACTGTTGTAGGTGTCGACACTGAAGCTCAAAGGAAGCCATGCGAGATGTGAAGGGTCTGATTTTCCTTGTTCCCGAGGCAGAGTACAAGGCCTCAAAGTGTACCTCGGACTCTGTGTACCAGGGCGCTCCTCCGGAGTTATGGACTGCGAGCTGGAGTCGACACCAAAAGGGCCACCAAAGTTGGTATCCTCGTCATAAGCAATATGTAAATTGCCTTCTCGGGCGGCTCTCGCTTCAGGCAGTGACTTTGCTTTCCAGTCCATGCTTCGAAGTGCCGAATCTGATCTCTTCTGCTTCGCTCTTACACCTCCTGGCCGCATCGATTGGGTTCTCGTGTCTAGCTCAGAATCCGCCGACCACCTCGGAAATGTCTCTCTCGGCCTCGCAGATGCTTTTGGTGTTTGGGCAAATACCTCTCTATCTTCGATTTCCAGTATCTGATGCAACGCCTTGGACATGTATTCGACGCGTCCAAAGCTCTTTGTGATACCACACGGCTTTAGATGTGGATGGTTGCTGCGATGGACGTGGAGTGGGTTGGCCTTGGGGGCCTCGAGGCAAGTTGGTGTGCGAGGAAGACCCATTGTAAGCTGTTATATGTTGCGAGACTATCGATGGGTGTGAAGGATGTGTGTGCAGTTGATGAGCTGGATGTGTGGAGTCGAGACGGAAATAAGTTCCTATGTACTTGATGTTGTATTGAGAATAGAATCACCTGCATGCGGCCATCTTGGGATGGGATGGCCCCAGATTGTGATTTTCTTTGAACCAGGAGTCACGGTGGCTATGCGAGACGGCGTGGGCAACCCTTGGGGACCCTGAAACGAGGGTTCAAAGTGGCTGTGACAAAGACAAACAAAGACACGAACGCCACTGGAACCTAAGCCGGCCGCAGAACCTGGGTGTCTGGAGTTTTGGAACATGTATTGATCATTAACTAATTAGTATCTTTTCACCTTTGCGGAGTAGCGCCCATATTAACTGGCCTGTCTCGAAGTGCGGCTGGGCCCCACTTCGGATTATGCCATACTATGCTATACTGTCTAACATTAGAACTAGGACGTAGTAGAGAAGACGTAGTTAGCCTCCAAAGTATACGCTGGATCGTCAGGACCAAAAATCTGCCTCTTCTCCCGCTGCCACTCTGGCTGGTTGATGGCATCGATGTAATCCTGAACTTCCATCACGACGCAACCATACTGCTCAACTACTGCGGGACGGCCATCGATGCCCTGGGTAGACTTGATGGGAAGCGAGCCTAGATGTCTTTGTCAGTCCAATGCATACTTTGTGCTATACTTACACTTACCATTCTGGCCGATGCAGCTGTACATCTGGAAGGCTTGCTGGTCCGAGAAGATGTCGAGTTTGATGCCCGACCATTCGCTGGACAAGGAAGCAACTGGGCCCGATGTTCGCCAGTTATAAGGGCCGTTCTGGTCACGGTTGACAATGTAGCAGTTATCGTAGCCAGTGCAGTTTGTGCCACAGTTGCCGAGGAGCTCAGGAGCTGTGAGGTTGGCACCAATTTGCTTAGGGGCTGACCAGAAGTCGTTAACTGAGTACTTCTCGTTGGGAAGAATCGTGCCATCGGGAATGAGAATGCCGTCTACGCCGACGCGCTGGCCGGAGTATGGGAGGTGGAACGTGTGATTGAGAGCGGTGGGGGTGTCTGGGTTCGCAAAGCCGTCCAGATTCCAGTACGTCTGTGTTGTCAGCGCTAAGATCTGCCAGCATCGCACAAGTTGTCACGTACATGAGAGGTCAACATGATTGGCGTCTTCTTGGTAGTTGCAAGCGCTACAATCTTGATGTTCCACGTATTGGGAGACATTGTGTACGTGACGTAGCTGATGACCTCACCAGGGAAACCCTCCTTGCCATCGGGGTCGACAATGGAGAAGGTGATGGAGGATGTGGTGTGGGAGACGACGGTGAAGTTGCGCCAATCCCAGCCATCAAGACCACCGTGCAGGGTGTTTTTACCGCCATTCTCGTTTGGCGTAATGTGATAGTCGGTCCCGTCAATGTTGAAGGTGCTGTTCTTGATGCGGTTCGCATAGCGACCGGGCACACCTCCAAGATGAGGGTGAAGGGGGTCCTTTTCGTAGTAAGATGCATTGTCGAAGCCGAGGACAATGTCTCGCTCGACGCCATCTTTACCCTTGACGAAAAGGTTCGAGATGGATGCGCCATAAGGAATGAAGTGTGCCCTGATGCCATCGGCTGAGATTTCGTACTTGCCGTCGGCGTCTGGGCCGAGCGAGGCATTGGAAGGCGAGGCGTACTGCGGAGCTGCCAATGCAGTCGCAGCGAAGAGGAGGAACGACGTGACAGCCACCATGTTGGACTCTTGGCTGGGCGGGGCGCAACGAGGCAAGCTTTGCGGAAAGGGTGGAGCTTCTGGAGCTGGGGAGATGGGCAGATAAGTAGGGAGCTCGCAGGCGGTACTGCTAGGGCCTGGCTCGCTCGGCTGCCCCCTCGCGATTAGTGGAAACCGGTTTGATGGAGTGACATGGAAAGCTGGGGGCGGGTCACGGCGTGGAGCTTTGCCTCTTTACCCGCAGGAAGGGCGAGGTGCAAAGCTACCCAGCTAGGTACGTGCCCGGGACGGAAGCATTGCCGCTCTGTCAAGGTCGAGTGGCGTCATAGCGACAACAGCGATTCGCGGAGAAACGTTGAGTATCTGACAGGCAGAAGGGCGCCGCTAACGAAGGGCTCGGGCTGGAGAGCGGGGAAGGGGGAAAGGGGAGGTCGGGGTTGAGTCGGGGTCCCCAGCCTGTGCTTTTTCTCCACGCGCGTCGAGGTGGGGAAGGGAAGCTTGTCCACATCCATATCCCCCAACACACAGACAGCGGAGCACATGACCGTATGGGGCTTGGGCACCATCCCGCATCAACGCCCATCTAGCCTCATCAGACCTTGGTTTCTTAACATCTACAGCACTTTTGCCTTAAACCATACTTCTCATCTCTCTGCACCCGACAACCGGGTAATGTCCCCATGCCGCCGCCGTAGGTACCAGCCCATACAACACTCTACCTACGCCAGCTCCGACATGACCGAATCATTTCTCGCCTCACGCTTCGGCGCATCCACCCCCAGCGAAGCATCCAAACAAGGCAGCCCATCCTCATATTCGCCCCAAGCACCATGCCGAGCATAGCTTCGAGACTCGCCGCTGTGCAGATACTCGTCCCCACCATGCGTCTTCAGCGCAGCCGCAACAGCCTGCGGTAGATCTTGCAGCGTAGGAAATCCTGGTACCGTCTTTGGCCCCTCTGCCCATGCCTGTAAGCTCGATCCGTCAGTGGCACCACATGTCGTCGTCGTGTCCTTCATCTTTGCTGCCCTTGCTTTGCCTGACTGCACCTTGCAACTCTCGTCATCATCCCAATTACAATCTGGCTTCCCGTGCTTTGCCCAACAGCCGGTTGTCGTTGCAATGTCGTCGTTTTTGGCGCCCCAGTGGTGCTTCCTGACCTTGTACCGGCTTGCAAACCCTTTTCCACATATAGCATGGATGAACGGTCCACCTGGTCCACATTTGCGGGCAGATTCCATCTCAGCTTCTCCCGAGTGGACCTGGCTCCAGACAGACAGTGGACTTGGGCTGGCGAATGCTAGCGAGTGTTGCTCCAGCAGACCGGGCTGTTCATTTTGCTGCCTTCCAATTCCAATGTCTGCACAAGCCTCGGTGGATTCACGTCTCGTCGCAGACGACGGCATCCAGATACGAGGAAGTGACAAGGTTCGGCATGTGTTCAAAGCTTCTGAGGATCCTTCAATCGAACACGAGTTCCACGACATGGCTTGGTAGCTGCTGATCTGATACGAAGGAACCGGCAGTCGCAGGTAATCTTTGCAATCTCCGCTCTCAGATGGATGGTTTGGTTCGATCGTAGCCCTCGCATGATCTTGAGCCAAACCGTCCCTCGTTCCTTGTATTGGGGCCCCTGTGGGAGTCTCGTAGCCGAAGCTTGAAGAAGACGATGTTGTCATGGAATAATCCACGGTCGGGTTTCCAAGTATTGGCGGATAGCCGGAGCGAGCAGGTGTCGTTGGTACCAAGGGCGAGGACTCCATGCTGGTGTATCCAGTGTATGTGCTCAAGACTGCTGGATTTATGGAATGCGAGGCCAGTGACGCACTAGACCAATGAAATTGCGTTGATGGCATACGCATTTGAGGATAGTGTGTAGGCTCTAGAAACATGGGAGTCGGCTGCGGCAAGGACCGTTCTGCCTGCTCTGGCTGCGCAGCCGGCAGGTTGAAGTCTCCAGGGCCCCATTTCGAATCTCGGTGATAGAGGATATCCATAAGGTCCTTCTTAAGGTCATCTTGCCTCCCGAGTGTATCGATGACTGTGGCATGTGCGTGCCGTTTGGTGACTTTGCAGTTCTGGAAGGCATCGAGGACCTCATGGATGACACAAGACTCCTGTGACTGCAAGCCGAACCGATGCTATGGTATGTTAGCAAGTCGAAGTAGCGTACGGAGATTGAAGGCTTCGTCACTCACGTTCATTTTGTGTAGAAATCGGAGACACAGGTCGTTCAAGCTGGGAGAATCGCGATGCTCGAGTGCGTGATAGTTACGAACATGGTCTTTTGCTGTAAATGCATCATAGGATAGGTTTCTGCGCAAAGCGACTTTAGCGACAGATGAGCTTACCGGCCGTGGGTATGCTTACATTTGTTGAGCCAGAGGAACGTCCATAGTAGCAGTCAGCGATGGTGTGGATGCAGGGTCAGCTGTCTGGCGAGGTGTCGAGTCTAGTCTAGTTGGTCTAGTACAGTCGCATCGACGGTTGGCCGACAGCAGACGCGTGCTGGAGGAGTTGTGAGGAGAGAGAGAGAAAGAGAGAGAGGCGACGTTGTTGGTGGGTGCAGAGCGCAAACGGCCGCTACCCTACAATCACGTCGCGGTTGCCTCATCGTGTTGATGCCACTCGCCCTTTGTATATCGTCTGCCGACAGGACCCTGCATCGTAAACAACTTCCGAAACGCTCTTCCTGCACCGCCACCCGCTGTCCATGCTATCAAATAGCACAAAGTCGGCCTTTTGGCCAGGCTCAACGCTCAACGGGGTCAGCTTGTGGCCAATGGCGGCCTTTGCCCTACCAGAGACAGTTTCCTGCATGTACGTGTCAGACCAATAAAGGGTGTGACCACTGCATTCGGTCACTCACGTAGAGAAGCTCGGTGTCCTGAATGGTTCCAGCCTGGTAGAGCCCAACACCAAGAGCCGCAATGCTTAGCGGATCACAGTTTCCTTGTGGAGTAAAGGCGTTGCCAACGTTATTGATAGCAATCGCAGCTTGGAGGCCGTACTGGTTGATGAGTTGAACTACGGGCAAGGTTCCGCGTACGTTCTCTGGGGTTCTCATCATGAACAGATCAGAGGTAGGCAGCCCAACAAAGGACACGGGCAGGTCTTCCACCTCTTGCCGTAGCTGCTGCCATGTCTCTTCCCGGAAGAGTGTCAGCCTAGTACAGTGGCCAAGAGTTATTTGTTTTCCAGCCTGGTCTATCCAGCCCTGCTTCTTGATAATGTGCAGCACATCCCAGACCAGTGGAGGCTTGTGCTCTTGCACAAAGTAGTCAAGGTGAAGATCGAGATACTTTTTCTTGTCTAGAGCCAAGGCAGAAATCCAGTGTACATTTTCCTTTGATCTGGTCTCATCGTCTTCAACGTAGGGAGTACTGCCTAAAGCATCAACCTCGGGCATGCTCGACGCAGTAGTCATGAGTTTGCGTACTGCGGCGCCTCCGTCTTGACCGGAGAACAGCGGCAGCTGGGCAAATGCGCAGATCTGGATATCGCATCGATGCTCGAACTCTTTCTTGAGGCGCAGACCTGCAGACAAGCACTTCATCTGGACCCCCCCGTCCACTTCCACAAACGCCCGCATGGCCGTGACGCCGCACTCGATACTCTCCTGGATGAGCTGGCGGCCCCTTCGAAGCAAGTCGTCGTCTTCAAACTGTGCCTTTGCCTTTGCCGTTAGGTGCATGGCCTCTTCAAAGTCGCCATTCTTAATCTGTAGGTCGCTGTATTTGGGGTCCTGGAGCAGGAAGCATTTATCGAGATGGATGTGGGCATGGCAGAGGGAGGGCGCCAGCAGGCGGTTCGCTCCATCCAGGATGCCATTGGTACCAGTAGTAGAGGCACCCAGCGGAGCGTCTTTGTGGGTGTCTACGGATGTAACGTGCCCGCCCTGTATGGCGATGTCCCAGAGCTGGGAAGAGGGGTGGCCTGGCAGGCGAACGCCCGCAATCTTGTCCAGCTGGCCTCGCTCTGGCATGTCGTCGCGGCGATGGCGGGGCATGGCGGTTAAGGGGGGGCGGCCGGCGGCGGGCGAATCAATGCACAACGAGCTATCAGCCCTGCGCTCGGAGACAACCCCGACCCAGACGCGTCTTGCCCAAGTGCACGCACGACACGACACGACACGTCTCCAACTCCAATCTCCATCTCCACCTGCGGCCCTTCATCGTGCACCGTCGCGCTCCCACCGTCGTCGCCGACCCCCACGACGCTCTTGCCAAAATGCAGGCGAATTATCGGAACTACCCGCAGCAGCACATGGCGCCTGCTCGGCGAGGGCCCGGTACGTAGAAATCCCCAGCACCTCTCTTGCACCCTCTGCGCCCACCCCCGCCCCAACATGATCAGCAGGGCTGACTTGGACGCCATGTTCCGCAAAACAGCCCCCATTGTGCATCCCCAGCACCCCCAGCCGCCCCAGCAGTACGCAAACGTCAACATGCAGGCCCAGCAGCGCGCAGAGGCCGAGCGCCGCGAGAAGATGCGCCGCATCGCCAAAAACCCCACCGACAAAAACATCCCCGAGGGCGTCGAAGATGTCTGCATCGGCGACGGCGTCGCCCGCTACCGCGACTTGCGCGAGCTCGAGCGCACCCTCGACGCCACCATGATGCGCAAGAAGCTCGATGTCATGGACTCGAAGCATCACTCGCGCGCCTCGCGCCACGGCACCATGCGCATTTGGGTCTCAAACACGGCCGAGAACCAGCCATGGCAGAGCACCGGCATAGATGCCGACGCATTCGACTTTGAGAGCGACACGCAAGCCACCTACCGCGTCAAGATCCAGGGTCGTCTGCTCGACGACGACGCCGACGAGGGCCTCGAGGATGACGACGACAATGACGACGACGACGCTATGGACCTCGAAACGTCCGAGGCCAAGGACAAGCCAGCTGCAAAGCCAAAGCTTTTTTCGCAATACTTCAACTCCATCACCATCGACTTTGACCGCGCCAAGAACCTTCAGCCCGACAACTTCACGCAGATCGAATGGAAACGACCCGAGAACGGCACCGACAAAGAGAGCAACTTTAGCGAGCTCGAATTCGAGCGCAAGGGCGACGACAACATCAACATCACTATAAACTTGCAACGCTACCAGAACCCCGAACTGTTCCGTCTCAGCAAACCGCTCGCCGAGCTGCTGGACACTGACGAAGAAGACCGAGCTGGCGTCTTGATGGGCATCTGGGAGTACGCAAGATCGCAACACCTACAGCAGGACGACGACGAGCGCAAATTTGCCTGCGATGCAAAGCTCAAGGCGCTCTTCAGTGGCCAGGACTCGTTTTATTTCCCAAACCTCCCTCAATTGATCAAGCCGCACTTGTCCACCATTCCACCTATCCAATTACAGTACACGATCCGTGTTGACAAGGAATACCTAGCGCCCTCAGGCGACGGAAAGAAACCGTCTGAGCCCACAGTCTACGACGTACAAGTTGCACTTGAGGATCCCATGCAGCCGCTCTTCCAGGATATCCTTCGCCGTCCAGACAGCATCCAGACCCTCCAGGAGATCCAGAAGATTGACGAACAGCTCGTGCTGCTGATGGGCGCTATTGGCCAGTCCAAAGCCAAGCACGCCTTCTTCACCAGCATGTCCAAAGACCCCGTCGCGTTCCTCAAGCGCTGGCTGTCGTCGCAGAAGCGCGACTTGGAAGTCTTGCTCGGCGAGGCGACAAGAGGTGGCGGCGAAGACGCATCTGGCGAGGAGTGGAGACGGGGAGGCGCGGACGGCGTCTGGGGCAGCGATGTGGCTAAGGAGAGCGTGGCCTTGTGGCTGGCACGCGCACAGAACGTCAAGACGCACTAGCGGTTCCCGTGACGGTTTTCCTTTGTGCGTGCCCTTGGCTGGACTGTATGGAGTATTTGTTTGGATGGCGCATAGGATGGTGGTCGGGCGGCTTTAGCCTTGTCCCGACAAGATACCCAAAAATGAATTGGTTGCCATGATCAAGATCCGGTTGGCGTGAGCGTCTTGTTTCTAGCGGAATTTGTGATTCTGTACTGGCACAGCGAACAAAGGTTACGTCGAGTGCAAGAAGTGCCTTCAGTCAGCATGTACGACAGGCGCTCATTGGCTCTTCAAGATGTAAGCGTGTTGTGTACAAAAAGCGTCTTGTGTGACATTCGCTCTCTCAACTTTCTGTTTATATACCAACAATGACACTCCACTTTCATCAACATGACTCAGGCTTCATGGTCTAGTGGTATGATTCCTGCTTTGTAAGTTCAACCAGTATCACCATTCATCACCAATAACATCTAACAATCATCTAGGGGTATTACAGCTCAAACTTGCAGGAGGCCCCGCGTTCGAATCGCGGTGGAGCCCGTTCTTTTTTTTGCAATCCAACATCAGTCAAGCGACTAGTCATACCGGACTGCAACTTCAGAATCGAGAGTGTTATTTTTTGTCATGCATTCGTTGGATGAACTTCTTTCGGTATGCTGTAACTATCGTTTTCGTTGCTTGATCATAAGGCCGTTCGTTGGTCATGGTAGCGTCATCCTTCCTCCCTCGAAATGCTGCTGGTGCTTTCATCGACACCCTACTTCGTACCTCTTCGCCCAAATAGCTCGCCAAACTCTGACATTCCTGTGGACTAACTCAACACCTCCGTCTCAACTCCAAGTCGGATCGCTATACCACATAAACTACGTAAGACGCAGTACTAGATTTTGCGGACGGCCAGTATTCAATGTCAACATTTACTTTTCATTGGGAGCAACTACGTCAAGTCGAGCACCTCGACAGCACTCTCTCTCCACCGCCGCCTGTCCCTCCTCTTTTGCCTAGCATCGACTACGCCTTCATCGCCCTTCCGTGGACTGTCGACATCAACAAAGTCCCACGCACCTGCGACACTTTTACGTAAAATAATTTGGCGCTTCTTCTTGCTCTGTGTCTTCCATGCTGCGGAGGTGGGCGACTTGAGCGGCGCTGGCGCAGATTCGAGAGAGGTCGGTGAGTGGGTGTGTGATGACAGAGGCTGCACGACGGGAGAAGACAGGCCTGTAAGGTCTAGGGAGTCAATCTCCGGTGAAGTAGGTTTTGCCGTGCGGACAGGTGGGGAAGCAATATTAAGGTTGTCGGCGCTGGAGCATTCTGCACCAGTAGGTGCTACGCGTACAGGAGCAGTTTCCGGGGTGTTTCGCTGTAAGCGGGGTGAGACGCGTCGGGTGCTCTTAGAAACTGGGGCCTGCTTCTGTAGTCCAGTGGCAGTGGATGAGGAGGCAGACGATTCTACTGAGACACGCGATGAGTTCGAGGATAAAGATGTCAGTTGCGATCGGGTGGATGGCTTGCGCAGCGCGGGGGCGTCCCGTGCGTCTGATAAAGAAACATGCAGGGGTGACGATACTGTCAAGTCTAGGGTATCAATGGCATCATGAGAAGGTCGTAAATTGGATGGTGTAGGAATAGGCGCGTTATTGAAAGTGTTGCTTTTGTCCCTTATTCGGGTCGGGGTAGCGGATGCCCGCCATTTGTCTAGAGTGGGTTGTCTCGACCTCCCGGGCGAGGAAGGTACTGAGGTTCCGCGCGATGGTCTTGCAGTCGGCATTTGAGGACTAGGTTGTGGCTTTAAATCTTTGTTGAGCATCCGGCAAGGTATCGGCGAGCTCAGTAGATCCAAAGTTTCTACCTCACCGAGGGGCTGCGGTGATTCTGGACGGCCGAGTAGATCACTGATGTCAGCTGGTAAGGTGCGTGAGCGGGAAATGGGAGCCCGCTTTCTCCGCTTCGTAACGCTTGTCGGTAGATCATCGAGAATAGGAGAAAGTGGCATGGGTTGAGGTGGACTTGCACATCGTACGGGCGAGGAGGTGAGTAGGTCAACAACTTCGCAGGGTGCTTGCGATTGAGACCGAGTCCGGGATCGCGATGGCTCGTTGGTTTTGCTTTGGGCCTTAGCCAGGGCCTGCGACATCCTCGAGCCAGGTTTGGTGACTTTGGCAAATGTTTGTATCTGAGCTTGGGGCGCGTCGCCGACTGTTTTGGTCCGCCTGGTTCCAGCTCTTGCCTTGGGAGCAGGTTTGCTAGCTTCTTTAGATGGGGCCGGCTTCTTGGGCCTGAGCCGCGTCTGCCGCCCTGCCTCCCAATCCTCAACCTTCAGCGGTACGCCGACCTTGACAATGCTCTCCAACACCCAAATCCTTGCGGGTTTGTAGGGGTCGAATTTTGTCGGGCCGTGCTTTTTGGGCTCTGGTTCGACGTCGTCCTCGAGGTCCAGAGGGAGGTTGTCGTCGAGATCGATGACAGGTTGCAAGGCATCTGGGGGCAACTCGAATTCATCGTCGGGCTCCTCGTTGTCCAGGTCGATTTTGACAAGCTCAATGGGAATGAAGCTCACACGAAGCTCAGGGGTGTGGTCGGTGACCTCGTGCTGCCGCTTGCCATGAATGCCTTTAACAAGGAGGGCCTCGTCTTCCTGGATAGCTTGGATGTCGTGTGTAGGAAGGTGGTTTGTTTGCCCGGCTCGCATACGCAACGAACGAACGAGGAGAGAGGGTGCGAGGCTGCGAATAAAGTGCTTGGCGCCTTCTAGCTTGATCCAGTCGAAAGCGTCGCGTGTAAACTCGCGCAGACCCGGAAAGTCGAGCTGCCGATCCCAGTTGATAGACTGGCGCAATTTGTCGAGGCCTGCCTGCGTAGAGATGGCAGGATGGGTGTAGTAGCCTAGGATGTCGAGTCGAGGGAAGTCGTCTGGTATCTTGAGGGCGCCGTGCTTGCGCTTGAAGAGCTTGCTTTGGTTTGTCTTGAGCTCGTGCTGCAGGCGCTGGCGCCATTCCGACAGGGCGCGGGCGTCGTGGCGGGGAATTGCGCAGAGGTCTGCGCCGAAGCCGGCCTTTGCAGCCTCGCAGGCAGTCTTTGGGCCACAGCCGGGGATGCCTTCGGGAACGTAGTCGCCGCCGCTCATGAGGGCGACGAGGATCATGCCGTGGCGATCGAGTGCCGAGGGGCCGTTTTTGGTCTCGACGGCGTCGTAGAGGCTGACGTGGGTCGGAGTGGTGCCTGTCTTGTGGGGAGACCAGTTTCGGATGGTCAGGCCGCTGCCAAACATGAGGGTATCGACATCCTCGCTCAGGACGGCGTCGACAATGGCCTCGCGCTGCAGCAGGGCGCACTCAGCCTCGGCCTCGCCGGGGGCGAGGTGGATGGGGAAGCCAAACTGCTTGAGCAGCTGCTTCGCGAGGAACTCTGGGATGGAGGCGACATTGGGGCCGGTGCGCTTGTTGCGCTTGAAGGGGGGCTTGTTGGGGCCGTCGAAGACGAAGACGGGGTGAATGTCGAGGGCGATGAGGCGCAACAGGCGGTAGTAGAAGGTGCGCAGGGCGGGGTTGGTGCCGCCTTTGCTGGCCTGGATCTGGAAGAGCCAGATGGACGTGTCGATGGCGATGCGCAGCGGGCGGCCGGTGTGCTCGAACGTGTCAAGAGCGAGGCGGGAGAGAGCGATGCGACGGCCAGGCCCGATTTCCTTGTAGATGCTGCGGGGGGCGGGGGTCAGCGGGGGGCTATGGTGGTGGTGGAGGAGGGGGAGGGGGAGGGGACACTCACCCGTGGATGCCCATGGCGGGTCTCTCTTGGGCTGCCTGGCGGTGGACAAGAGGGACAGCAAGATCGATAGGTAATAGGTAACTAATACCTACAAAATAGCTGGTTACCTAGATTGGCTGATTGAGGGCTGGTTGCCTGGCCAACCCCGCCTTCGACCCTCCAACCAACACAACTGCTACTGCCACTGCCACTATCACTCACTACTACTGCCCACCACCACCACCACCCCCCTCCTCCCCTCCGCCATGGCGCCCCGCGGCCGGCCCTCGGCATCCTTCGCCTCCCACGACTACTCGTCCTCGCCCGACCCTCTCGCCATGTCCGCCGACGACGCCACCCCCGCCGCCACACCTTCGCACCGCGCCCGCCGCCCCGCCTCGCCCTCCAAGTCGATCGTCATGAACACGCCGCGTGTGGCCGGCGCAAGTCCCTGGCGCATCAAGGTCACCGTTCAGGCCGAGCCCGAGAGCGACGCCGACAACACAATGTCCCCCACCGTCAAGAAGGTCACCCGCACAAGAATCACAACCGTGCCCCTCCGCGACGCCGACGCCACATCGCCCGTCAAGCGTCGTGGCCGTCCCAGGAAATCAGACGCCAATGCCACTCCCCGTCCCAAGCGAAGCGGCACCCCAGCGCGCTCGACTCGCTCAAAGTCCAGAGACGTGCATGCCGACACTGCACACGACGCCGCCAGCACAAACGTGCCTCTTAAGCGGGGGCGAGGCCGACCCAGGAAGAGCGTGCCCCTGGTGCCCAACGATGATGATGAGACGTTGGTCGCACAACCCACAACATCACCCACCACTCGCCCAGAAACAACACAAGCCCTTGCAGAGCAGACACCCCGGGACAATCCCTCGAATCGACTACAGGAGCGGAGAGGCACCCCACATGCCTCCCCCATCATCATCTCATCCGATAACGAGTCCGACCAAGACAGTGACGTGCTCACACCCGATAGCGGAGACGACCAGGACCCTATCGGCGTGCCTCAAGCTTTCGAGGATGAAGACAACGTTGACTTCGACGACGATGACGACGTACAAGACCTCACAAACCTTGCCTTCGAGGAAGGTACTACAAGAATGCCCGACGATTCGACCATCATCGATAGCGAGGGCTTCAGCATGGTATCCGTCGACTCCCTTCCTAGCAGTGGAGGATTGTCGAGCCCCCCGAAGCAAGACGAGGCCCCCAGTGCTCCGCAGCAGACGATAGGATTCATCATGCAAAACGAGTACCTGCGCCCCTCCGCTGTCAGGGAGCTCAGTCTGCAGCAGCGTGTTGTGCCCAAATCTTCCCCAGGCCCCTCACGTTTTGCACCCGCTTCTAAATTGGTCAAGTCGTCCCCCAGAGTCGCTGCGCCACGCTATGTAACACCCGTGGTGGATTTAGAAGTTCCGTCGGCTCCACCGACTATCCAGCCAGCTCCAGCTCTAGTGGACAAGACAGAAACCCCCAGCATTGGCCGTGTCGTCACAGCCGGTGTGGCTCTCCAGGGCGCACTGGATCCAACCCACCCCACCCCTGCTCCTTCTCAAGAGAAACCCGAAGAAGAACACCTCCCAATGGACAACCTCTTCCGCGGCTTCAGTGAGGGTACTCGGAAGCAACTCCAGGATGGACTTCGTCTTGGCGAACAACTGGCCAAAGAACAGGAAGAGGAACAACCCACACCTGTCCCCAACCGAGTCAATGAACGAAAATCCAAGGCTGCTCCCAAAGAAAGCATCTTCAGGACACAACGAAAACATCGCTCTCGCCTTCTTACGCCAGAGGAACAGGACGGCCAGCCCTCGTCGTCAACACCCCCGACTATTGAAGATGGTGACATTCAGTACCCTATGCTCCCTGCAACAGAGAATACCAATGCTTTGCCCAGTCCCGAGAGGAGTGATGACGAACAAGATGCAGGCCATACGATTGGCGCCAGTCCTACCCAGGCAGCAACCGTTGAGGTCCAACGCCAAGAAATGGATACGAGCAAGCACGTTCAAGAGGACGACTATGCTGATATCTGGCAAGAGGAAGCAAGCCGTACTTCCGAGTCTTCTGATCCTGTTACTGCGTCCAGCCCTCATGAAAACAGTCGTCACAGAACCCGCCCATTCCGGAGACGCAGCCCAAATCAGCTTCGTGATACCGAAAAAATAGTATCGTCCCGACAGTCAACGCCCTCCTGCCCTGGGTCTAGCGAAGCACCCTATAACTCATCTGAGAAAGACAAAGCAAGACTCTCGACAGATGTAACTGAGAACAGGGAGACAGAAGGTGACGATAGCATAGCCAGTGATGGAAGCGAGGATACTGGCATGTTCTTCCAGACGAATCGTCCTTCGCAAACAAGACACAACAAAGTGGAGAAGCTGGACCTATCTCTACTCTTACATGAGGGTGAAAGTTTGATTTCAGAGGGCGAGAGTCTGCCTCCAAGATCCTCTCCTCCAGTCGAGGCCAAGGCCTCAGCTCCCAATACAAAGTCAAATCCTTTCCTGGATACCCCGCCCAAATTTGCTGCGTTCCCGACTTCACCAAAGAAGAGCAGTCCCCTCCGTAGAGAGATACGAGGCTCAGATATCTCGTCGGATACCCCTCGCCGCTATGACGACTCCTCACTATATGATGAAGGCTCTTCATTGCCCGTTGCCCAGAGCTCGCCTTTCCACACGCAGATCGAGAGTGACAGCATTCTCTCGACCGCCTCCGACCAACGCCAGTTCCGTGCAGAAATGGAGGGCACCACAGATTCTAGCATCGTTCACCTCCGCAACGAGACAAATGGATACCTCGAGGCCTACGAGCTGCAAGACCGTACTCTGGACGAGATCAATGAGGTCACCGAGCACAGCAAAACCTGGAACCAGGACTCGAGCATCATGCCATCAAGCCCCCCGCGGATCGAGCAGACCTTTACCGAGGGCTCTTCAACACTGGCACGTAACCAGATTCATACGGAACAGTTCTCGAGTGACCTCCGAAGGACTCATGAGCCTTCTGATACAGTGGGCGGCTCGGAGCTGGATGAAAGTAGAATGAGTGAGGAGACGGAGACGGAAATCGCTTCTAGCCCAGCCGCTCAATCGGCCCCATCTCGAACGGCCGAACAACAGCAAACGACTTCGCGTTCAAGCCCCCGAGGAGTTGACCCAAGCTCGAGTCGTGCAGCTCTATCGACATCGCAGATGCCATCTCACCCAATCCTGGCCAAACTCACGCCGTTGCCCAAGGTGGAACCCTGGACAAAGACACACTACAAGACGCTTGACAAGCTGCACAGTGCACACCTCAAACACCCTCACCTCTTCTCATCCATCAACATACCTGCCACTCCTCTGTCGCGTACCAACGCATCTCTTTTAAATGAGTTTTTGAGTGCTACCGGCAAGCCGTATGTCGGCGCTATATTCTCTGCCTGGGGATACAGCTTCACCATGACGCCTGAGCTCGTGGTGCTGTGCGCCGTCTTCATGAAAAACCTCACACTCAACAGCATTGCAGACTACGAGCAGCTGAGTGGCAGTGCTATCCAGATGGGTGATTGCGGACCCGGTAGAGCCGGCGACCTTCTCAAACCCATAGATGTCATGAACCGTTTAGCAACTGTGGTTCTGGGCGAGCGGGTGCGCGACGACGAGAAGAAGGGCAGGACGATCGACCGAAGCCGATCCTTGAGCATCATGTGGCCATGAGCTTGCTGGAAACAAGACTTGTGTAGCTTTTCCTTTGGCGTTGCAGGTGCGTGCCACCATGGGGGCCGCGGGCGTTGTCTAATGATGCATGTTTGGCTATTTACTTTGAGCCTGGAGTTTGGGGAGCGCTTGATACCTACAAACATGATTTCATTCTTTCTCTTCATCTGCTCCAGTCACTCTCTCCCTTCGCACTCTGCATCTCCGTCATCCAGCCGTACAAGGGAGGGCGCTAGGCATCTGCGTTGCCAAAAATAGACAACCATTCCGCCCTTGCATACATCGTCAGCTGCGTCCCGCACTCCAGGGCATGCAGCATGCATCGTCAGCAAAAGCAAAAAGAGACGGGCTCCACCGCGATTCGAACGCGGGGCCTCCTGCAAGTTTGAGCTGTAATACCCCTGGAAGATTATTAGACGTTGTTGGTGGTGAATGACGATGCTAGTTGAACTTACAAAGCAGGAATCATACCACTAGACCATGAAGCCATCATGTGATTGGTTGAAGGAGTAGTGCACGTTCGATGATTATAATGAGAGCAGATTGAGCCGTGGGCTCAGCTTGTGACGTGGTTTCCGAAAGCCGTCTCGCTCACACGCAGTTGTGCGGGTCGTGGCGCGAGGCCTGAGTCGAGTCACGATCATTACTAGTGCGATGACACGTATAGCCTATAGCCCTGCACTGGATTGGCTCCATCTTCGACAGACTTGTCAGTCATGCCCATCATTGCGCTACCAAAAGCCTGACCCGCATACTGTCAACGGCGGCTGTGTGCACTCCTTCCGATACACGTCTATTCCTAATCAACATTGGCTTCTGCTTTTGAGTGTTGGTACAAAGGAAAAAGGTGTCTGGTCGTGAACCGCCCAATCACCCACTGCTATCGTAACCTTCCGTCGCTCACCCCATCTAACCTTCACTTCATTCTTCCCTTCTCGCGCTTCTCTTGGAGATATCTCCACGCGCGCTGCGGCCCTGCGGTCAGAATACCCTTCAGGCTCTGCACGGTAGATGCCCACTTGACGGTCTGATTGATTGCCATTGTGACCATCTGCGGCAGATCCGCTTCAGCTGCTATTCTCCTGTCGAAAGAGCTGCCAACTTGTTTCTTCAATCCACCCTTTGCATCTTCATCCCTGCTTGCTTCCAACGTTTCCTGGTACTCCCGTCCTGGTATGCCAAACTTGCGTTGATAGAGGAAGTAAACCTTCTCACGGAATTTCTTGGGTAGTCGTCGAACCATGTTACCACGGCGCTCGGGATCCATATCCTGTGTGAGCTTCAGGTCGAGGTTGTGGTCCTCCATCCAGTCGGCTTTGCTAATGGCTTGAGCGTCCGCGTATTGCACATTGGGAAGCGACATGAGGAGGTCGTGGTAGAGATATCGGAAATTGCGTATTTGATGCGTGACGATATTGTCGATTTTCTTTGGGTTCTCGCTGCCGTATTGCATGCGCGGATCGCCTTGGTAGCTCAGGCCTGTTATGGTCGAGTACAGCTGCTTTTCCGTAAAGGTCGACGGGAGGAGGAGAAGCGAGCATCGGACAGCAGACAGGAGGTTACGCTGGTTTGCGACTCGGATGTTGGGTTCCTCAAAAAGGATCTTGCAGGGCTTGTGCAAACGACCGGCGAGGTATAACGTGTCCCACTCGGTGAGATCGCGGTGAAGAGTCTCAAAGTTCACGACGGCGTATTTGATCATGGTCCCGTTGACTGTGATGTACGTGTTGAAGTATGCACCTGCACCATAGCGGTCTTGAACGTGGCTGACGACGCCCGAGCCCAGCGAGCCAAGGAACGAGTAGTGGTCTCGGTGTTCGCGCAGATTGAGCGAGTGGAAGTGCTGCGAGAACCTTGGTGTCAATACGAAGTCAATCATCTTACCGCCACCCTTCTGCCACTTAAGAATCGCTTCTGGCGGGTTTGGGTGCGGCGAGTGCGTCGCACGCGAAGCTGTCGCAGCAGACTGAGGGAACACGCCTGAACCGTAGGCGAACGCATAGGTGATGGGCGGAAACTGGCGGAGAATGCCTCTCAGCGATCGCTTGAACTCTTCGTTTGTCTCCATCAGCTGGTTCTTGCCGAAGTCCTTGTGCGGTAGCTGCGAGAAGTCTGATAGCGAGGGTGCTTCATCCTCCCATTCTGATGGCAGCGATTGATACGTGTGCGACGAGTCGAGGGCTGGAGATTGCTGCGAGGATATGAGCCGGCGGCCAGGGCACAGCAGCGGCAGCCGGCACCATGCCCTACGAACAACTGGGCGAAGTCGATTCATGTTGTGGTGCTCTCAGTGCTGTCAGTTGCGCAAAGGGAAAGCTGGGGATGACGTAAGCTAGCCTAGGTAGGCATAGGTAACTAGACCCGTCGCCTAGACGCGCTCCGCTGTTTACTCGCGCCTAACCAAATAACATAGATTCGCCGCTGCCGCCGCAACACGACCTCCGCACGCACACGACGCACACGACACCGCGTACACCCCGCACGTCCCGACTACACTCAGTGCTGCGCACGCCTTCAGCTCCCACTGACCGTCTTCTGCGAGGATCCATACACAATTCGCGCCTTCGCTCACCCAAGGCCAAAACACACGCCATGGAGGTCTCCTACGTGTACATGCAGGCGCGCCTCGACAGCTTCCAGCCCCCCGCGCCTGCCAAATCGCGTCGCACCTCGTCTCGATCCAAGAAGGCGCCGTCAAAAGCCGCCAAGGGCAAGGCAGGATGGCCGCTTGCAGCACCCAGTGCCCAAGATCTTGCTTATGCTGGCTTTGTCTGGAAGCCCACGAGCACCAGCCCTGACAATGTGCAGTGCTTCGCCTGCAATTGCCAGCTAGATGGCTGGGAAGAGTCCGACGTTCCCGCCTACGAGCACCTCACACACTCGCCCAGCTGCGGTTTTGCCGTGGTTACTTGCATCCGATTGCGCACTGGAGACTCGGACAGGAGCGAAGAAGACCCCTCTAGCGAGCAGATGCTGCAGGCGCGACGCGATACTTTCGGTACGCTATGGCCGCTGGACAGCGCTGCTGGCTTTCCCAGTGTGGACCAGGTAAGCTGCGGCCGACGAGTCAGCTGGAATAACGTGTTAATGGATGAACTAGATGGTGGCTGCGGGGTGGTACTATGACCCCACGGAAGATACACACGATGGTGTTACTTGCCCATACTGCTCGTTGTCTTTAGACGCCTGGGACGCAGGAGATGACGCCCTCGAGGAACACCGACGCCGGGCGCCTGACTGCATGTTTTTTGCACTCAACGAGCTGCATCACCCACCTCTAAAGCCTGAACCGAAGAAGGGTAAGCGTGCCTCCGTACGCACATCTACAGCAAGCACAGCCAGCACGAAGGTCAAGAAAACTGCTCCCAAGGCTGCCTCGAAGGTTGCGTCCAAGACTGCTCCAAAGATTTCTCCCACGGCTTCTCCAACACCGCCAGAGGCCTCTCCACAATCTTCTCCGGTTGTTGCTCCGAAAGTAATTCCCAAGGCTGCTTCGAAGGCTGCACCGAAGGCCGCCTCAAAAACCGCTCCTAAGACGGCTCCAAAAGTCGTGCCAAAGACTTCCCCTGAACCCGCTCCGAAAGCCGTTTCAAAAACTGCCGCTAAGACTGCTCCAAAGGCTGAGCCAGTCAAGCGAACATCGACTCGCACATCTACCGCCAGTACCATCAGCCAAGTTCAGACCAAGAAACGCACAAGCGAAGATGTCGAGGCTGTTGAAGAAAGTCCTGTATCGCAGAAGCGCCACCGATACAGCAGCGTCTCGAGTCTTCCCGACGATCTTCTTGCCGGCACGCCTAAGGGGGCGCCTCAGGAATTTGCGGAGACCGAGGATGAGGAAGAGCACGAAATGACAAGTCTTCCAGCGTCGTTGATCGTCGGAACCCCTAAAAAGACTCCGACGCACCTCAGGGAGACGGACGAAGATGCAACCACTAACTCGTGGCAGCCGATTGACATTGACAAATTCTTCGGTAGCGTGCAGGAAGTGGGTGGCTTCATGAACGACGTCCTGATTGATGCTGGTCTTGACGACATTGTTGCTGCTGGCGGCAGTGGCGAAGACGTCCAGGCTGCCGTTCTTGCGGGCTTGACCGAGACGGAGAAACAAATGACGATTGAGAAATGGGTTCTCTACAACGCCAAGAGGGGAGAAGAGAAGCTCAGGATGGCCTGTGAAAAGCAAATGGTGGCGTTTGAGGTTGAAGTTTCACGAGCCATGGCCGTTCTGGAAAACATTCCCACCAACTAGGCTTTTTGTCTTTGATTACGAGAGTCTGGTGATTCAGGTTTTTGGCTGAGTTGATTCACTTTCTAAGATACCCCCGGGCGACATTCTGGCCTGTTTTGAGTTTTTGCGTTTTGGTGGAGCACCACAGCACGGGCTGCACGAAAGTTGGACACATTTTTTGTTGTTTGGAGGGATGCAAGCGGTCGAGGCATGAAGGAGAGGATGCGAAGGACTCATGGGTGCGTTGAGAGGTGTCTGGTGACCGCAGTAGCATCCTTGTCCCTATCGTGGCTTGAGGTGAGCTTGGTTGTGTGTAGCCGCCGCAAGACTGGCTCCCGTCGAGCGAGCCAATATTGCCAGTTGAGGGTTGGGTTGAAGCGAACTGGTAGACGTATCGTTGTGACTGGGTGTCTTGAATCACGTTTGCAGCGAGAAGCAATTCTGTGCTCAAAATACATGCCAAAGCTTTTGTGAATGCTTGCATGGATGCGCAAGTGGATTATTCAACATAACCTCTAATTCTCTGTAGGTTTTCTAGGAAGCCGCCTCCTCTCTGCTGCTGAGGAGGCGGCGGTGGCTGGTGCGATTTGGCAACGCTTCCACTTGGCCCTGGTCTTTGCTGCGCCCGATCTTTGGCCTTGTCCTTTTCCCGTTGGGCGTCCTTGTGTTTCTCCTCGGCCAGCTTGACGAGGCCCTCGACAAACTTTGTTCTTGCCTTTTCCTCTGCCGTGCCTTTCCATACTTGTGCCAAGTCCCTCAACGCTTGTATCCTCGTCTCGGCCTTTTCCATGCCAGTCTCTGGATCGCCGGTAATGAGATCGGCAATCTCTGAGCGTAGCGACGCAGCAAACTCCTTGCCTTTTTGTTCGCGTGACGCGTTGTCAGAGCCTGGCTCAGGGGCGGAGACGCTGATGAGCGAGGAGGCGATGGAGACGTCGGAGGGGGGTATGGTCCAGTGCATAGCCTCGCCAAAGACTTTGATGACGGTCTCGAGGCGCGAGCGAACGGTGGTCAGGGTACGAAGATCAGAAATGTACTCGGGTGTGGTGTCATGTTGCTCGGGCAGCGGCGGTGCTGTCGTGGCTGGAGGACTATGTGGTGCAGCGGTGGGGCTCTTTGCCTCTTCGTCTGCAGGTTCTACATGCGGCGAGAGGCCACCTGGGAGGAACTTGTGGACGTCGGGCTTTAATCCATGCTGCAGGGCTTCGGCCAGTCCTGTTGTCTCTCCACGAAGGACTTCGACCTGGTAGGCGAGACGTCCGCCGCTTCGCAGAATGTCATCGGTCAACTGGGTCAGGACGGCGGACAGGCGCGTCGTCTGGGCATTGAGCTGTGAGAGGAGGTCCTGGGTTTGCGACGAGAGCTGGGCCAGGGGCACCGAAGTGCCGGACTTTAGCGGCCTGGACAAGGGCGATGACAGCGAGAGGGCAGGCAGAGTGGCATTGAGGTAGTCAGCGGGATCGAAGTGCGGCTGGAGGAAGGGGGCAAGGGCCGGGTCGGAGACGTGGGCAGAACGCGATTTCACATTGTTGTCGGTCAGGTCCATGGCGGGCAAAGGTAGCGAGGCCGAGGCCGAGGCTGAGAGGAGGTCGTCGTGGTGCCTGGATGGACCTGGATGGAGCGCGAACTGGGCGCTACGTAGCGGCGCGGTTTTGGTGGGGGAGGGGCGGAACCAGCGCCAGAGCCGCGGCGGACCCCAGATGCATAGGTAACCAGACAGCAACGATGCTGCCACCGGTCCCGACGACCTACCTATGTATCATGTATACGGTTGTCCGGTATCATGTGCTAACGGCGGCGGGTATGGGTGCAGTCGAGCAGGCGCTGTCACGGTAGAGGGCAAAAGGCAGAGAGAGAGCAGAGAAGGCAGAGGGCAGAAGTGCGGGGGACCCACCTCCTGCTGCCTGGAGCTCCTTCACAGGCGGAACTGAACTGGTAATAGTTTTTGATTACCTACCTATTTGCTACCACGCGCTCGCCGCCTAAACCAGCTGCCTCTCTGCGTTGCACACAACATGATCTAGTGCCAAGCGTGTGACCGCCGCTGCTCGTCGAAGCTCTCTCTCTCTCTCTCTCTCTCTTTCTTCTGCTTCACTCTTCCTCGCTGTGCTCTGCGCCCTGCGCCCTGCGTCCCGCGTCCCGTGTGTCCTATTTTCTTCCCAGCCCGCCTCTTGCTTTCTTTCTGCCTCTGCTCGGCAAACAAGCGCAATTGCTTACCCAACAACCACTGCAATCGACGTCACTCACGCTTTCACCACCCTCTTAGCCTTTCGTTGCCTCACTGCTCCATCCGCATAACCTCACTCCACCTTTTGCTCCTCACTACTCCGCCACATCTTCATAACACACAGACATTGGGCTCGCTTGTTCGCCTCCACAACTCACCCCCAACTGACGCTCTACCGTGGACATCGGCCTCACTCACCATGCCACGCCGTCAGTTTATAGCTGACCTTCAGAGGGCCATCGAGGCTGTTCCCATTGCAGGCGTGTCAGACGTTCGCCCGGGAAATGACGATGGAGAGTTCACCTTCATGTGTCAGGCCGATGGCCAGAAACTAAACATTTCAGTCCTTATTCCTGGTCGGTATCACGCCTTTTCCCCTTAGTCTATGGCCAAATCGATTCACAGCATTCAAAGTACTGTGTTCAGGCTGACAACCGCTGCAGAGCTCTCATATTATCCCACAACCCACACATGCATGATCTTCGGCCCTGATAATGCCTCGTCCAACGTTGCCAATGTCCTCGCCAGCATCTCGGCCGCTGGCAAAACAGTACCACAAACGATGGAACTCGTCTTTCGGAAGCTGGGCGCTATTGACGAAGATGGGGATGAGCAGATGATCGACTCGCAGCAGTTCGACGCCTTCGACGACGACATCGATGAGGATGACGACAACGATGACGGAGAAGACTACTTCCCAGGCGATGAGGAAGCCATGCCCAAGATCTTCGATATCAATACTCGTCCCTCAGCTCTACCTGCAGGCTCCACAGAGCCTACATCAGACTTCCGCCAACGAATCCGTAGAGACCTTCTCCTCGCGAAGAACAGCGGTTTCAAAGTCGGACACATCGGCGGACTCATGGATGGGTGGGGATGCTATGTCAGTCTTTCCATTCGCGTCTCCAAACTAGGCATATCGAGTGAAGCAATGAGCGCTTGGAACCTAGAACCCAACGAGTACCTCATTGTCTTATTCAATTATCCTTCTGGATACAAGAATATGGATGATATGCGGTCATACGATGCGAGCCAGGCGCAACGCAGTTTTGGTATGCGCGTTGGACTCTCCACTACTTACAAACCCACTATGCAAGAAGCCGTGCAAGCTTTCACCCTTCTGAGCAAGCACAAAGAGAAAAAGGAACAAGAGTCGTCACGCAACGAGTCTCAGGAGCGACCGGCAGCACAGAAGGGTTTTCGCCACTCCTTCATCTCCAGGCCCCTCGATGAACTCTTGGAGCATCGTTTCCACATGTTGCTCAAGTATCGATATGCCGGGATGCCATGGAGCGGTGCCGAAGCTTTCTACAACGAACAGATATCGAAACCATCGCAGAATCATTCGGCTGGTCAAGATGACAAGTACTACGCCCCCGAGGTGGTAAGCGCTGCATATCCTCCGCTCGTCACCGCGGACCACATTCAAGACGCAAAAGGATCAGAGCATTCTCTGCCGCTAGTCGGCATGCAATTTGTCCTGCGCCATTTTGTACGCTGCACCGAGTTCTGCCTCATCTGTTTCACCAAAATGTCCGACGATCTTCAAGCTATCAAACCCTACGTCTGCGACAACCCACTCTGCCTCTACCAGTATATGTCACTCGGTTTTGGACCAAGCATCGAGCACGAGATTCTATCTCAGCCGAGAGTCGTAGATCTTCTTGTGAGCTTTTGCTGCGCCAGTGCTCGTGAAAGTAGGTTGAAAGACTTCCCCAGCGGTCTTTCTCTAGACGTGCCACACCCTTCTTCGTATGCTGGTCATTATCAAGCCAACTTCCCGCAATATGGCCCTACGCCACCGCCATTGGGACAAAACGCAATAGCCTCACATACATCTTCGCCAGTCAACACCAGCCAGGGAAGTTTTGATGCCTTATACATTGCGAAAACCAACGAGCTGCTATTCGAGGATCGGACTCAAATTTGCCCTGTCAGAGTGGCGGACTGGATTACCATATTCACAGAATCTAACCAGACTACACCCTTTCACTGTCGCGTGTCTGATACATCATATTACCCGTCTGTCAAATTGTCTGAGCCCATCCAGCCAGTATTCGTGGAAACCCAACTATACCCTTATAGCGCACCAGGCTCCAATACTTCCAGCGTTCCATCAGCTCCCAAACTTCTCGCAGACCCATGGGCACCGAAGTTGGCGACAAACATTGAGTCGGTCAGTTTCCATATTTACAATCAAAACTTCGACGACCTATCAGACGAGCACAAAAGACAGGCTATCCTCGTGCTTCTGGATCTCGTCCCTCCAGTGAAGGACATGAGAGAATATCTTTCTCAGGGAACACATAGATCTCTGAGTGCTTGGGTGGAACGCATCCCTCCCGCTTCTCTTGGGATTTTGCGTTGGATCATCGCATCGAATCGAGCATGCATCCTTCAGGTCGATGACGAACCGGATTCTGGTAAAATTGGGAAGGTCGAGGATCGTCTTTACGGAATGCCGGGCTGGGCGCAGTTCAGATTTGCCATGGGCGCACCGACCAAAGAACGTCGATTCATTCGAGCTGTTCGAAAGACTTCCAGTAGGCTTAACCTATCACATCCAACATTGTTTGCTTGGCATGGCAGTGGAATGAAGAACTGGCACAGTATCATCCGCGAGGGCCTTCACTTCAAAGATATTTCTCATGGTCGCGCTTTCGGCAATGGCGTCTACCACTCGCTTGATATGCATACCAGTTTAGGCTATACGCATATGAACAGAGCCGGTTCCCAATCACCCTGGTCGGGTAGCGAACTCAAGATTCAACAGACTCTGGCTCTCAATGAGATCGTCAATGCACCACAGGAATTTGTCAGCTGTCAACCGCACCTTGTAGTTGCTCAACTTGACTGGATTCAGACTCGTTATCTTTTCGTTCAAGTTGCACAAACATCTACAGCGCCTGCTGATCAAGGAAGTATGCCGTTAGAGATATTGGAACAGGACCCTGGCATGACTCCCAACGGCGCAAATGGCAAACTCGTCATTCCCGCCCATGCCATCTCATCACGCCGATCCAAGCCAAAGAGGACCAAGGTAATATCACTTAAACGTAGAATCAAGCACCAACTGACTTCACAAAAGGATAACAAACGCCAGAAGACTATAGGTACTAACAAGTACAATCCTATCGAAATCGACGCTGATGATGACACATCGAGTGTTGCAACTCTTGATGAGGATCTCGCCATTTTTGACAATGACGAATTGATGGCCGAGTATCCGGCTAATCGACTTCCTACCCCAAACTCGAACAAGGGCATCAAAGGCATCGCAAACGCGAGCCATCTCAAACCAAAAGACTCGAGATCCTATGTCCCCGGTATGTTGGACTATGCAAATCTCCCAATCCTCCAACAACCAGAGTGGGCTTCCACCGTCGCTACGAAGTGTTTGATGCGGGATTTCAAGAACTTAGTCGAGACGCAGAACAAGCTGCCTCTACATGAACTCGGCTGGCACATCGACGAAGACAGAGTTGAGAACATGTACCAGTGGATTGTGGAACTTCACTCCTTTGACCCAACCCTACCACTTGCCAAAGACATGGAGAAGCGGGGCATCAAAAGCGTTGTGTTGGAGCTACGGTTCGGTAAAGACTACCCCATGAGCCCGCCTTTCGTGCGAGTCATTCGGCCCCGCTTCTTGAGCTTCGCAAGAGGCGGCGGCGGTAATGTGACGGCAGGTGGCGCAATGTGTATGGAGCTTCTGACAAACGACGGCTGGAGTGCAGTGTCCACCGTCGACTCGGTCCTTCTCCAGGTGCGTGTAGCTATCACCAGCCTCGATAGGCCTGCTCGATTGGACACAGGAAGAAGCGCAGACTATGGTGTCGGTGAAGCGGTCGAGGCCTATATGCGTGCCTGCGCAGCGCACGGGTGGACGGTCCCTGCCGGATTCAAAGAGATGGCCTATGGCGGCGCTCCAGGCTCTGACTGGAACTTGATGTAGTCGGCGGGCAGGGCCATGTGATAAACGTTCGAGGATCCGGTAAAGTATAGCTAGTTTTGCAGTATATTGCAAGGTGTATGATATTCTCAAAGGGCGGTCAGGGGCAAAGAAGTGGTAGCATGGACATGGGCGTTACAGATGCGACTATCACACTGGCAGGCATTTCGCATTCGGCACAGGGGTCCATATCTGGAGGAGTCTGGGACACAACAGAGTGAAATGACATGATCAATCAATATCGTGCTCACGTGTCTGAGATGGGGTGCGTTAGTCGAGACTTGTATTTGAGATCCGGTGACACGAGCATACTTTTCCATAAATATCGCTCTCGTTGATCAAAGTGAGAAGAAGACATTGGGTCATGGAATTGGGTATCATAGTTGTTGTGCAAAAAGGTTCATGGTACACTCGGAGGCTCACAGCGACTCGAGCCAGCTCCCGGCGGCCCAGATTGCAGCGCAGCCCAACAAAGCAGCAGCACCGATAGTCTGCTTGTATGAACCCTGTTCCTCTTCTACCCTAACAACACCACCCCTCTTGGTGGCCTGGGCTGGCTGAGCTTCCTCTACCACATGCTGTTCCTGCGACAGCATGTCTATGCTTTGGTTGTGACGACGTTTTGCCTCGACAATCATCTTTTCGATGGCCTGCAACTCGTCCTTCCATTGCGTCTCGTTTCTCTTCTCGCCCTCGACCTCGACATTCTGCACGTTGCCGAAGAAATCCATGACCAGCCTGTTCCTCGCGCCTTGGTCGCCACCCTCAAACAGGTCGTAGCGTATGCCTGGGTGGCTGTGGATCTTCTCCTCGTCGTAGCTGTCGAACAGGTCGCCCATGGTGAGCTTGGAGGTAGGGTCGCGGACCTGTGTCTCTAGAAACTCGAGGTTGTAATATGTGTAGCGGTCGATGACGGCGACGCCGACGTCCTGGTCAGCATGGTGCGAGTATGACGACTGGTCGAGGTCTGAGGAGCCTGTCGCGAGGATGTTGGGCGAGTAGATTTTGGAGTACATTGTGTTGGCCTGGCACGTATCGATCATGAAGAGCATCTCGTGGTATCTGGTAGCGCGCGTCAGAAGGAGAGGAGAGGGACAAGTGGCGGGTTCTTCTTACCGCTTCTTCTCCCACATCTGCCCGAAGGCGTCGGCGAGATCGAAGGCGCTGATCTCCTCGGCATCTTGGAACTTGAGGAACTCGTTTCCGCCGTGGCCCGTCATGTATACAAGGATATTACTCCGCTCGTCGGTCATCAAGCGCTTGCTCCTAGGCATATCCTCGCCCACACGGTCTGTCATGAGGCGGATAAAGTTCTCGACGGTGACTTCGTAGCCTCGGTAGTCGACTTCGATGTTGTCTCCATACAGATCAAGCGCACGGTCGGCATTGTTGTAGACGGTGCCGGGGAAGGCGTTGCGCGGGTTGCATGCCATGTCGTCGGGCAACATGAGGATGATCTGCGAGTCCGGGATGCCGAGGCGCTTGACGGTGCGATAGAGGGAGAGGACATTTGCCAGGTGGCGGTAGTTGAACCAGAATCGCGATGTGCATACGAGGACGGCCCAATTGGACGTGTGCTCGGCAGTGACCAAGGGGGCCGCAAGCAGCGAGACGAGGACGCTGAGGGCGCCGAGGAACTTCATGACGGGGAGCCAACTCGCACCAAGACGGCACTCTCGTCCAAGTGTAGGATGGTGGTGGTGTTGATGAGAACCGGCGCGCTACGGTAGACGACGCAGACGTGCAGCTCTATTAGGTAGTCCAGCCTGGTTTCATTCACGACGCACGTTGGAGGTTGGCGCGTCTGACAAATCGGAGATAAGCCGCAACCCATACATCACGTGTCGCCCCGGATGTGGAGCACCACTCCAATTGCATCATTACGTCCGCCTATCTGCATATCACGCAATGCCAGCTTAGGAATATCTACCCATACCATGATGCGCCCTTGATATCCTCCACATCCCCGCCTCACACGCACGCTGTCTCAACCAGTGCCCCTTCAGGACCTCTCCAGCATGGCCCCGGACCGAGGCTCGTTGCAGAGACTGATCCAAGACCAATACCAAAGTGCTCAGCAAGACGACGCATCAGAGTCCAATATGCCTGCCCGCAGCACATCCCAGCCGTCACGGACTCGCCGGTACCTGGCAGACCAGGCCTCTCAGCCTCAGAACTTCACTCTGCGAGGTGTCCTCGCCGGCCTCGCCATCGGTGTTGTAATATGCTTCTCCAACATGTACTTCGGTCTGCAAACCGGCTGGGTGTCTAGCATGGCCATGCCTTCTGCTCTGATTGGTTTTGCATACTTCAAGGTCGTCGCGCGCACACTCAAGTTGCCTTTTACGCCCGTCGAGAATGTCCTAGTCCAATCCGTGGCTGGCTCAGTCGGTACCATGCCGCTAGGGTGCGGATTTGTGGGCGTCGTCCCCGCGCTCAATTATCTTCTCAAGCCAGAGGAGGGTGGGCCGCTGGATATCAGTCTTTGGAAGCTGATAATCTGGTCGGTAGGAATTTGCTTCTTTGGTGTCGTCTTCGCAGTACCTCTGCGTAGAGAGATGATCATCAGGGAGAAGCTCAAGTTCCCGAGTGGAACAGCAACAGCGCTGCTTATAAAAGTTCTGCACGGCGACGAAAAGTCCAAGGCCAACACTCCACAGTCAAGATATGACAGCGAAGCCGTTGAAGAGGAAGAGCAAAATCTTTTGCAACGCTCAAGCACAGAACAAGATCAAGACCACAGCCAGCGGCCTTCAGTCGATACCGAAGATGACCACAGCGGGCAGGATCTCGGTGAAGACGGAGATTGGAAGTCCAAGATTCGACTTCTCGTCATCTCGTTTGCTGCATCTGCGTTGTACACTGTAGTGTCCTACTTCATCCCACAGCTGCACGACATTCCAGTCTTCGGTCTACCACTCGCAACCAAGTGGCTTTGGACTCTCAATCCCTCTCCAGCTTATATCGGTCAGGGTATCATCATGGGCCCGGCGACGACACTCCACATGCTCCTCGGTGCTATCATTGGCTGGGGTGTACTATCTCCGCTTGCGAAGCACCGAGGCTGGGCTCCAGGGGATGTCTCGGATTGGACAAACGGCTCCAAGGGCTGGATTGTCTGGATTTCACTTGCAATCATGCTGGCAGACTCCCTCGTCAGTCTTGGGTGGCTTTTGCTTCGCCCACTAATCGCCATTGGACGGCTGTACTACCCGACTGTTAAGAACGTTTTCTACTCCCACACCTGGAAAGAACTCTTCACATTTCAGTTCACCTCTCACTCAGGGTATTCCCAGCTCAATGACGGAACTTCCTCGAATCCAGTTGCTGCAATCAAGCAGCATCTTGCCGAAGGGGCAGAGCCCGATGCTCCTCCCGAGCACCTCATCTCAACCCGCACTACCGTTATCGGTCTCGTCGCATCACTTGGACTATGTATCGCTGCTGTTCACATTTCTTTTCCCGGTCTTATCCCCTTCCGCCTCACCATCCTTGCCCTTTTCCTCGCACTCTTTCTTTCCATTATGGGCGTCCGCGCTCTTGGAGAAACAGACTTAAATCCCGTCTCGGGCATCTCCAAACTCACGCAGCTCATGTTTGCGCTCGTGACACCAACCACCGGGCCCAATGCAAAGAATGCAGTCATCATCAACCTCGTTGCAGGCGCAATATCCGAGTCGGCCGCTCTTCAGGCAGGCGACTTGCTCCAGGATTTGAAGTGTGGGCATCTTCTCGGTGCAGCACCCAACGCCCAGTTCTGGGGCCAGATGATTGGATCTGCTGTTGGCGCCGTGCTCTCCGCTCTTGTTTACAAGCTGTACACACATGTATACACGATCCCTGGCGGACTCTTCGAGGTCCCAACAGGATATGTGTGGGTATTTACGGCACGCTTGGTGACCGGTACAGGACTTCCGCCCATGGTGAAAGAGTGGGCGAGTGGCGCTGCCATTATCTTCGCAGTTGGAACCATGATCAGAGTATGGGGCAACGCATGCAAGCTGAGAGGTTTGAACGGGTGGTGGATCGACCTTGTCCCAGGTGGTATCGCTGTTGCTGTTGGTATGTTATATCTTCGTTTCCTCTATTGATAATGCTGATTTCGCAAAAGGCATGTACAACACGCCTTCCTTCACGCTAGCTCGTACCATCGGTGGCTTGATCAGTTTGTGGTGGCGGCGCTGGAAGGGAAGAAGCGAGACCCCTATCGTCGTGCTTGCCAGTGGACTCATCCTGGGTGAAGGATTGTTCAGTATTGTGAACCTGGTCCTGGCTAGTTTGAAGGTGCCTCATCTTTGAGCATCCGGCGTGACGCTGTCGAGTGCCGATAACAGTGGATGACGGCTATCAACATAGCAGAACACCCGCACTTCGCATCATCGCAAAGCCTCGGGACCGAACTCGTCCTGGTATTCGTAATACTCAGCCTGCTCGTAGTAGAAGGGCTCCTCTTCATAGGAATAACGACTTGCAAGGCCGTCTCCGAGCTGGTAGCCAGGCTTGTTGAAGTAATCCATCATGCCCATGCCCATGAAACTCGAACGCCCAAACGCATAGTTACCGTAAACGGGCGTTTGTGCTTCGTTGGAAGTCAGAGTGTAGTTCTGCATACCCCAGTTGGATGCGGCAAATGAGTCGATGCGAAGCGGAGTTCTCAGTGGAGGTGTGATGGGATCGGTTTGCATGCTCGCGTCGGCGTAAGAAGGTCGTTGTTGTTTTGGGGGTTCGGGCTCATTGTGTCTACAGGCACACTTCGCGTGACTTGTTGTGAGCGAAGCATCTCCAGACGCTGCCTGTTCGCCTTCGGGGATGGTCGCAATTGCTGATCGGCTGTTGTATCTGGTGTGCAATGGCTGGGCAGATGTTTGGGCAGGAGCCATTGTAGCTGGCACTGCAGTTTTAGGCTTCGTGATTGATCCAGACATGAATCCCCAAAGCCTGCCTTCCGTTTTTAACGGAGATTCATCACTGTTCTCGTTCTCTGCGCTCGGGTCCCAGGCCGAGACGATAGACGGCTCCAAGGGCGGGAAGGCCTCGAGGTCCTGTGACTCAGCAACACTGTGTAGCGATATCGTATCTGACCCCGTTGTCGAGTATGAGAGGCTGGGGGGTCGTGATGCTCGCAGGGATGAGACAGATGATGTTCGTCTATTCGCCACGGGCGCATCAGGGGCAGCACTCTCAGAGCGTACACTATCAGAACGTGTGATCTCCGGGCGCACGCTAACCTCAGATAGCGGCCGCAGAATAGAAGCTGTTCGTGATCTCCTCCAAGCCTGTCTCTCAGCTTTTGCATCATTAGTGTCCTTCGCCTCCTCTTCGGCTGGCTTTTTGACCGCAGGTTCCTTGAACTCCAACTTCCCATTCTTATCAGAGGCGAAGTACTCTTCACCGCGGCCGAAAACGACTTGAAGAGTTGCAAAGTCGCGTGTCGAGCCATCGGTCGGATAAAGCCAGTCCTTCAGGGCAGTGGGCAGGTCGTAGCCATCTATTGGGTATTAGCAAGCCTACTAACACTCAGTTAAGGTGCACTTGCCATGTTTGAATTCTCCGCCTTTGGTCTTCCAACAAAGATAATACCGTTCGAAAGCACCGAACGCACATACAAGCAAATCATCTAGACTGTCCGGGTCGTTCGGGTCCTGGGGTATCTCGGCGAGGCGCGCATACAGACGGGTGGAAGAATCCATACTGCATCAAGAACAAGAACAAGTATGTACAGCGAAAAGAAGCCGCGCAGCAGCCTTTGTAAACCGAAAAGAAGCACAAAAAAACCACAGAAAATTCTAAAGAACGTATTTCCACACAGTAGACAAGCTACAGGTTCCCCTGGGCAGTGATATCAGCAAAGGTGGCGTGCCTGGAAGCCACACATGTGTCGACAGTCGACGCATACTCAAACATAACTCGGCTTCACTATAATCTCTTTGGCCTTGCTTGCTCCGGCGTCAGACATGTAGCGCGTCAGCTCGGCCATGGGCCGAGATTGATGCGTGTGTGTTTCCGACAAGAGCTGTGCTGAAGCGGCGATCGTGGGGCCGTCGACCCACGGTGGTTCGAGTTTCAGGTCGCCTGTGTGGCGCGTGCGCTGTGCTCCCACACCAGGCCTTTGGCAGCTTCGAGAACGAGCTCAGCTGTAGTACCAGCGTTGACGACTTGGGGGGCTGCGACGGGAGATCTGCAGTTGGTTTGCCTCTGCGGTGGGCGTATGTTGTGGTACATGGCGCTGGGTACTTGGGCACCTCTCGGCTCTTCACTTCGGCTCATCACTTCAACCACATCAGATCAGTGTCAAATGTTATACCTCATAATATCGCGTACATTGGCTGGTTGCTTTACATAGGTAGTACATTGCTTATTTATCACGGCTGAATTGTTTCTTCCCCGCACCGCCACCTCCAGCCCTCGGGTTTCCTCGACCTTGCACAGATAGCCCTCTTCTAGTAGTGCCACCTCTGCCAGCATCGGAAGGTGCCGAAGGCGGTCGAGTAATATTTAGCGGTGAGGGAACCGATGCTTCCTGCTCTTCTTGTCCTACCAAGTCATCGAGGCTACGCAAGAGGGTCGAAGTCCTGCTTCTCACCAGACCCTGGCTCCGGGGACCAGCATTGCTTCCCACACCAGGCCCCACTCGGCCTGGCTCGGAAGGGCGCGTAGAGCCTGTTCTAGACAGTCGGGTAGCTTTCGATTGCGTTCTATTCGTCACTGGCTGCTTGCCTACTGCACCTGATGACATGGTTGATGCTAGAGATGCGCGAGTGGGTGTCCTCGAGCTCGAACTGAAAACCGGTGAGCGCGGAACTGTTGCGCCACGAGATACAGGAAGCCTGGGTGTTGTTGATTCCTTTTTAGGGCTCACGACTGGCCTCCTCTGGGACGTAGACGTAGAGATTGTCGTGGTTCTTCTGAGAGGAGTGGCAGGCTCCCGCTTCATTGCTGGGCTGGACCCCCCGAAGATAGCCGGATCCACAGGTGAGGGGGTCCCTTCCCTAGGGGTTTGTTCCAATGGCGTTTCCACCTGTGCAGGCTCCTCTTGTGTGGTCTCATCTGGCCTTTGTAATGAACTATCGGGGCGCATCTGTGACGCGTTCGACTGCGACCGTTCGTCTCTGCTTTGTCGCTTTCCATCGTCCGAATAAACAGAGATAGAGCCCGCTTCACTGTTAGCTCGCGAACCGCGATTGCTAGCTCGCGAAGTGGCAGTGCGACCTCTCACCATGGCCAGCATATCTTCGCTGGCTTTTTTGGCAGCGTCCAATGCGTCGAACATTTGCGCCTGAGACATGGCCCGGTTTCCGCTATTGCGATTGAGCCTTGGTGGCAGTCGCTTGTCCCCAGACGATGTTGGCTGCAGAGGTGGTATTGATGGAGAGCTTGTGCTTGACCGTAGACTAGGAGTGACTTGTAGAGTTGGCCTTGAAGATGACAAATCCCCAATTGATTGTAGACTTTGAGTGGGTCTGAGAGGCTGTCTCATAGATAATGAATCGTCGTTCAGCCGTGTACTCTGGGTAGATACGACGTCTGTCTGCTCTTGCCGAGTGAAGAGCGACGGAAAAAGGCCATCTTGTCTTGGTAGATGGACACTAGATTCCTGAGACTTTCTTGGGGCCACAACGGTCTCTTGAGGTTCTGTCGGGGTGACATATGCCTGCTGGGGATCTGCTGAAGCAAGAGAGAAGGCCTGGGGCTCAGGCCCCTCATTCCTAGAATAAGCTGGCGGGGGCGTCTTAGGCATAGGAGGATCTTGTGGGACCTCTTGTCCAGGGCCCGATCCGTCTGCGGGCTCAGACTGTTTCGTTCCATCATCCGCGAAACCAAAGACACCAGGGCGCTGGACCTGGGGATCGACAGCAGTTGGACGGTCGACAGGCGCGTCTTGTTTCGTATCAACCTCTCTCTTGGTCGTTTGGTCTTGCTGTCGCGCATCCTTTTCCTTCTGGAACTTCTTCTCCTTGCGTGACAGCTCGAGTTCAAGCACGCGTGTACCCGGAGTGACCTTGGACTTGAGACCGTCATCGTTAACGTCAAAGTACAAAGCCCAGATTCCAGGGAGCTCCTCGACTGCACACCAGCCTTCCCAGCCTTCAAAGGTAAGACGTCGGTCTTGGCGGGTGCAGTCGAAGGGACCTGTCCGGTTGGGTTGTGCGTCGGCGCGAACCCCATACCGGACTTCGTGCGAGTTGCTGTCGATGTACACCCAGTTCATGATGGGCGCAACATCCGTGATGGTCGTGACGAGCCCCTCATACTTGGAGTCTGGATAGGGCAGATAGTATCCGGCATAGCGGTGGCCCAACGGACTCCCATTGTCAGTCCCACTATCGATCCACAGTTTCCCATTCCGCAAGACAACCGGGCGCCCGTCGATTTCTCGGCTACGAGATGAGGGTGCAACGCAATTGGCAATCAGGTTGCAGCGGCGCGCCCGGTGCTCCTCTCTCTTGTCTTTGGACTGGCCCTGGCGAATGGCTTCCTGGCTTCCGAGTAAGCCAGGCGCGACCATGGACGCGATGAGGATGGATAGGACCATGCCAGGCAAAAGGCTGGGATGCAATGAATTGGAATTGGACGAGGTTTGAGAAGCGGCTGCGCAATGTTGGCCTGAAAAGCGCTGTTGGGGAAAAGCATGGGCTGGTGCATGCAACCACACCTCGGCTTAAGCTCGAATACACGACTGGGCCCCAGGTGTTACAGTTCTCCACCCACACACACTCCGAGTTGCTGATATTGTCGAGTAGTGGTGTGGTCGTTTATCCAGGTGTATTGATTTGTGCTTTTGGAAAATCCCAATCCGTGCTTTTGCTGTTGTTGTGACCTCGATGTATGCAGTGATGGTCGGTCGTCAGCTCATGCAGGCATTTGTGAGACATGTATGTGCTAGAACTGGCCATAGTTGCCCCCACAATTTGCCATGATCTCTGGCCATATTTGCAGCATTAACTCCCGAAGTACCTGAGGAGTCGTATGATCGAGCATCTTGGCAGACTAACAGCGCACAGGTGGCGTTCCGGCACATCCCTAAAGACCCCTTAGTGTTTCAGCGCCCTATGGGGATGCTCGCAGGCTTTACACGACATACCCGGCTCGAATGATGTTCGGCCTCGAAACCTAGACATGGCGCAGTGTCGGTTTCGGTTAGCTGTTACTTCTGCCGACGAGGCGAGTGCTTTGGACCCTTTGCTGTCAACGCCTCACAGGACGACCAAATACTTAAGGCATACGTCGTCGAGGTAGAAAGAGCATCAGCTCACTCCACTGCCTCTCATCCACTACAACCAACAACAACCATACACGACCACCGTCGAACAATCTCCATCTCCGCCTTCAAGATGTCTGCCTTGTACGCAGCCAGCACAACCACCTCCACTCTTCTGTTACTGACAAGCGCACAGCGAGACCACCCGCCCCTCCGGCTACACCTCCGACACTGGCAGCGAGGCTGGCCAGGCTTCCGGCGGTCGCAAGATCTCCAGCACCACCGGCGGCGCCATTGGCCCTGTCCCCTCCTCCTCTGGCCTCAACCGCCCCGCCGGCAACATCATCAAGGGCCCCGTTGACGACAACGGCAAGCAAAAGGATGCTGCTCTCCTCCTCGGAATCAAGCTCGACCTTGAGGCCGAGATCCACCTGACTGCAAGGATACGCGGAGACATCACCATCGGGTTGTACTAGGTGCTCGATCCGGTACACACCACGACGAATATACTATCAGGGCTGCTAGGCGGGCAGCCAAACGCCCATGGCGGTGACGGGCAAAATATTCCAGGGGATTAAAGGCGGAGTTCGGTAGTTGGATAGGCTGCGCAGCCAGGGGTTTCGGATTGATCTCTTTGTTTTTTGGTATATAACTCTACAGCTTGCCGTTGACGGCGCTGGCTACGCTCGCGAATGAATCAGCTGCTCATTCCTAGTCGTGCATCTCAAACTTCTTGTATATCGTGAAGAACTACTCTTACACAGATGGAACACGAAATAAGGACCTCATCAAGGACGAATGCACGAGGCAAACGCGACTCCAAGAAGTGGGCATGTTTTGGAAGTAACTTCGCAAAGACCTCTACTGACAGTCAGCTTCTGCTTCATCAACACATGTTCAACATCGTAAAGGTAGAGACTGTGTTCAGACTCTTGCCCTGTCACAGGCAGTTATCACCATTGCCGTAGCTCGGTAGACCGTCGTGATAAATAATTGTTCATCTTATGAAGAAAGGCGAAAAGAAAAGGGTATTTACGAACCTTAATGCTACGCAGGGCGCGTGACAAGCCAATGATGCGTCTGCGGCAGCTGATTAGTTAGCGCCTTGAAACTCGCTTCGCAACATGGCGGATAGACAGCGGATCAGACATGACAGTCTCGTCTTGGCCGAAGCTTGGACATATGCTTGTCTTGTGTTTGCGTCGATTCATCATAAGGCAAGGAGAGTGTGAGTGGCGGAAAGCGTACCGATTCTGGCTCTGTTCTATGCATAGGTTAGCACAAGGCTTGATGCAGGTTTCAGATGAACAAATGGTTCAAAAATGGATCAGAAAGGCATGAATGGATATTTAGCATGAAGTCTTCAATGGGCGAACCCGTCAGACTCGTCATCAACGTCGCATCATTTCCAGAGGGGTAAACAAGAGGGATGGAGCTTACCATAAGCGTCGAAAACGAGCTGGTGCAACAGTATGACTCAGCAGCAGAACTTCCTGAGGTCAGCCTTGTTCGGGCTAAGGTTGGTTCCAAAGCGGAGAGCGTGAATGAGATCAGTGGGCGAGGTTTTCTAGGCCTGCCGCAATAGAGCGTATCCGTCAAGAATTTTCGGTGCCCAGTGCAGATACATCATATGACGTTCGGGTCTCGTTCGAAGGAAGAGTGGGTCATACCGAAAACGACACGAAGCCCGGTTGATTGGGCTTGGGTTTGGACTCTGAGAAGCAGTTGTTAGTGAACTGACTTGGCAACATTTGAAAGCAATGGGTATTGTTTGAACATAGATCAGAAACAGCCATTGTATTTCGACATTGGCCGAAGCCTCGGTCGGTAATTTCCAGCGTGCAATGCACAACTAGTCATCATTGGAGTAGGGATTGAGAAATGAGGTGAAGAACGTACAGTTGCTGAGGTGCGTGCATGGAGCAGCTAAGGTTTGGCGAAGGACCTTGGTCCCATGGCGGGTCACGTCGCGTAATGTAGGCGAGCTTTCAACAACACTTGAGATGCTGATCCAAGTCAGCAAGGTGCTCTCAATCGCAAATTGCGCAAACGAGATGATCAAGAGTAGTCGTTTTCAGACTGACGTGCAAGCAGGAGTTTCATTCCTCGGGAGGTCAAAGACTCTAGTTTGAATTTGGCTTTGTGTATCATCATGTAAATACGGGATGAAGACGCGAAATGAGCTTACCTTTTCGAATGGCGCAGAAGAATCAGGCCACGGCGCATTCCCGACTCATGTTACTACTGCACGAGGGGAGGTGTTGATGCGCTGCCAAAACATTGTTGCAAGAGTAGGGAAGAGAAAACGGCGGAGGTGCACGAGAAAAGTTAAGTTGAAATCCACCGGAGCTCCGAATCTTCCGTCGTTGCTAGCGTGGCCTTGGCACTACGTCACGTGCTGCGCTCTGACGCGCGCCTTCGTGGGTGTACGACCAAGACTTGAGCAGGCGCAACGAAATCAGCCTGGATTATTTTCCGCGCCTTGGTGGAGTGATACTGATGTCTCGGTTGGATTGTCTGATGTCTCGAACTGACAAAAGCATGCCTCGAGTGGGTCAATTTCAATTTCTGATGATACTAAGTAACAAAAGACCACATAAATCCTCAGCAACTCCGTCGAGTGCCGGCAACCACTCATTCATTGTCACAAAACCAATAGTTATGCACAGAGTACCGTGTAAAAGTGCAAGTAGATCAATATTATCTATATTACTTTGACAATAATCAAGGTCTTCGCTGTCGCTCTGGTATCTGCATGTCCTCCGGTAGTAGCCCACCAACAACATCACTCACGCCAACTCTCAACGAGGACCAAACGGCCTGGGCCCAAGAATTTGCCTCTTGCCGCCAAACGATATGCCTCCCTTGTTTTGGTTGTCGCCTCCCATGTATCCGTATTGGTTGATGTCCCAGCTCTGTCCCTCTCCTGTTCCAGCGCCCGGATCCTTGGCTGCATTCTGCAGTGCGCGCTGCGACTCCTCCCACTCCTTCTGGCGCTCGCGCTCGCGCTCCATTTCGCGCTCGAGGAGCGACTTGGACGCCCATCCGCCTGCTTTGGTTTGGGCTTGCGAGGCGGCACGTCGCTGGTCTTCGGCGCGCTGCTCAGATGTGGAGGTGAGTTCGGCAGGCATGTGCATCTGCGGCTTGGGAGCGACAGGTGGGGGGTTTGATGCTAGGAAGCGGTCTGTCCTGCTTTGATTCGCGGCATAGGCCATGGGATCAGGGAGAGGTCGCGAAGAGGGCGATGCCAGGGGCGACGTGGGTTCTGGGAGCGGGCGAGCCTGTTGACGCTGCGTCTGCTGCCAGGAGTTGCGCAGATAGTCACGGTCGTCCGCTTGCGCCCAGGAGGCCTGGCTGTCTTGAGGCGATGGTGCGCGTGGCGGCGGCTGAGGACGACTTTGCGATCGCTCACGTGGGCGGCTCTTGGATCGCGCGCGTGCTTTCTTCTCCTCCTTGGCCTTGAGGCGGCCTTCTCGTTCAGCCTGGTACTGTCGCTCGCGCTCCTTGGCTTCCTCGAGCTGGCGCTCCAGCTCAGCAATGCGGTCGTGCTCAGCGCTGTATTCGTCGCCCTGGCTGCCGACCCTGCCGCGAGATGTCTGCTCAGCCTGATACTGGCTGAGGTATTGGCCCTTGAGTCTGGCGTCGCTGCCAGCTCGCTTGCGGCGTGTCTCCTGCTCGAGTCTCTCTTGCGACTCGCGTTCTTCCTTCAGCCGCTGGTCTTCATCTTGCTTCCATTGACGCTCTTGCTCCTCCCACTCGCGCTTCTGCTTGTCGAGGTGGCGCTCCTTGGCCTCGCGCTGCTGTCGGACCTCCTCCTCCCATTTTTGCTCTTCTTCTATCCGCACACGTTCCTCTTCAGCCTCTCGCTCCACACGGCGCTTGTGCTCGGCCTCTTCAGCAGCTACACGCAGGCGTTCCTCCTCTTCGGCCTTTTCTCTCCTCTTCCGCTCTTTCTCAGCCAAGCTGGGCACGTGCGGCCCGGCACTGGTGATCTGTCGCCGCGCGCCAAATGCGATGCCTTGGTTACCCTGGCTGGCACCGCCCATGTAGCCGTACTGGTGAATATTCCAGGCCGGTGCAGTGTTGCCCTCGTCAGTCTTCTTGCTCCAGCTACTGAAGCCGCCCTTGGGCGACACGGGAGTGGATGTCCGGGAGGCGTTTGAGCCGCCGGTGCGCGAAGGGCTGAGAGGCTTGTCGGTGCGTGCCAAGGGGTTGAAGGTGGTGGAGCCGCCGTTGCTAACGGCACTGAGGCGCCTGCTCGACCCGTAGCCCGGGGAGGCTATGCTCGGGCTTACCAGACCGCCAGTGCTGGTCGGGCTGAGGACGGTACGCTTGGGTCCGATGGTGGTGGGGAAGTTGGCCGGGCTGACGGCGCTGGCGACGCGGCTGAAGGCCGTCAGACACTGCAGGACCTGGGCGGGGTCCTTTGACTCGAAGAGGTCAACGGTCAGAAAGCGGTCGTGTGAGGGCATGTTGAGCGGGGGCATCTCGCAGGCGCGCAGAAAGTGGGAGATGTTCTCCATCTGGATGAAGGGCATGGGGGACTTCTTGAACTTGACAGGCTTGGGGATGGCGAGGTTTGCGAGGCGGCAGAGGACGGTTCCGTCCTTGAGGGCGTCGAGCAGGTCGCCCGGGGGCAGGGACTCGCCGAGCGTGTCTTGGATCCAGGCGCGGACCTGGTTGGCGGCGTGGGGGGTGTATTTGCCCATGCGCAGGTTCTTCATGTCCTGGTCGAGGGAGGTGACGGAGGCCATGGCGGTGGTGGTGGTGACGCTATGTTGTGTGTGTGATGTGTGGATGTTATGGCGGGCGCAGGTGTCTTGTAGGAGTAATGGGCGAGAGTGCCAGGGCGGCGGCTGGAGGGGGGGGG